>JAYMSP010002395.1:0-24556 GCA_036897095.1 Plantago elongata
GGGGGGCAAGAATTGACAAGACACCAAGATTTATAGTGGTTCGGCAACAAAAGTGCCTACATCCACTCCCGAAGCAAAAAGCTTGGGTATTTCCAATAAGATTCTCAATATAGATGACATTGAGTTCAAACTTCCAGGTCAACCAGTCTACCATTGCCACTAGTTCAAGCTCCTTGGAATCCTAATGCCCAGCAGAACCCTGATGCCCAGGGGGAATTCCTGAAATAGTGATAAAAATAATCAGAGATTGCAGCCACACCAGGCAATTCCCCAATGGTAAAGCACAACCAGCAGCCAGGGGCGTACACAGTAGCGTAGAGCATCAGATGGAAACGACCGTTGCCTCATACAGATCCTTTGATGAACAGAGGTCCTCTCAGCTTTCCCAAAGTAATCAACATAGGCAAACTCAGAACCACAGCAGCAAAATGAGAACCCATGGCATCAGAAAATCTTCAAAACTTCTTGACAACTGGTCTTGAACACAATTTTTCTACAAATTAATCTAGCACGGATACTTTACAAGGGATACCCTACTACATCAAAGTAAAGTACAACAGAAGGGCTGCAACCCATCTGAGAAGACTTTAAGGAACATGAAGTTCACGAGCCATCAATAATAAGAACAAAATCCCTACTCATTAACCAAAATAAGCAAAATGCAGTAAAATAAAGTAGAATGCAGTACGTCAGAAATATGGCATACGTTGTGATTCTCAAATGTAGAAATTACTTCTGTATATTTTGTTTTTGACAAGCTTTATGTAGTCATATATAGTATAACGAGATAAGATATTGACCGCCAATGAACAAACTACAAAAAGGATTTGGTTAGTGTTAGCCAGATTCAACCACTTAAGACATATCTTGAGGCTTCTGCTTCATAATAATACCTTGTGTACAGTCAATAGTGGTGAAATCTTCTTTTAGTCATTGGCGTTTGGGCCGCTGTCTGGGAAATTGTAAAAAATTGCAGCTGTTTACAATCTTAACAACATAGCTAAGATTCTAAATGATCAGGTCCGGTTGATGATGTGAATTATCTAAAAAGTCGTTCAGATATGTATAGTTAAGAGATATTTAGATTAGCTGCCTTTATGTGGTTCAGGTGTGCTTAGATTATTTACCAGTCATATATAGACATTAAAGATTTTTAAGACTGAAACATGTTAGCAAAAGATTAAATGCGCACCAAGTACAGATTTTGTAAGCAATACCTCATTTGATGTTCGTCCTGCTCATAACGTCCTTGCGAATGATTGGAAATGTTTGGATCATAACTTCAGTGCACGATTGCTGAGGTTTGGTATTGAATAGGTTGCTTTGGTAAGATATGATGGAATCTCCAACGCAACCCATTCAATACCAATCAAGAGTCGAACCTTTGGGAGATTGGAACGCAAAAGGAAACGCAAACGAAAACAGAAAGAGCGAGACACCACACCCAGAGGGAAGAGCCGGGCAGATCCCCGTGCCTCTCCCCTCAAAACCAAAATAGAACTTTTATTAACCAGTTGACCTGCCATGCGAGCGCACCCAACATGGCAAAGGTCCCAAGACGACTAACACATCCATCTCCACATCCTCTCACATATTCTCTCTTTTTTTACACGTGACTACTATTGCCTCACCATATATAAACTACGATCTGTATAAAGCACGAAAATAACATACGATAAGTAAATATTCACAACCTATTCGTCGAGTACGATCATGCTACCAAAACCTTGTGCTCCTAACGTATTCAGCTTCTTCTATGCCTTCACATGAGAGGATAAAACCATTCGACAGGCAAGGTAGCTGTGGAGGACAGACAGAATATTAAGAATAGATGATGAAACATCGTACCATGCTGAATAAAGTACGAATCCATGAGGAAGAAACATTATGATGAAACATCGATGAGGAAACTGAATAAAGTACGAAACCATGGTTTCACATGAAGAAGATGACGAAACGTAAAATCAGGTAAAAAAAAAAAAGGAAATAAAATACCTCATGTGATAAAAATCAGCTCAGCGATAACGTTCAATATCACAATCATCGATACATCTTCCATAGCTGGTGATACAATGAGAAACGAGCTGATTGTGGCCAAAAAATCAACATTAATCACATGATAAAAAAATCGGAAAATAATTCAAGCAAACGGATCACCTTCGTGTATTCGACCCAGCTACAGATCGGTAACACCTTGGATTCGAATCACAGGAGCCGATTACTTGAAAAGCAACACGTTGAGCAGCAGATTTGTCGATGAACCAGCTCATAATCAGCTCGTTAACCAAACAGATTCATAACCGTAACCAAACTGTAGATCGAGAGGCGATCTACAAGAATCTGAAAGCAGAAATTGGAAGAGAAACATAACGAAGAGGAGATCTGGAGAAGGAGACTGAGGAAAAACAGGTGTTATTTATAAATATAAAAAATGATGGGCAGATATGGATGGAGGGGGGTTATTTATGTAGGTTATGAGATGATCTGACGGTTGTAATTAATCTGAGGGTTATATATGGTAATATTGATATATTCACATCCAACCATCTTTTTAGGCAACCGAATAGATTGATTCATAATTTGCAATGAAATTCAATTTGACCATAAACTTTAACTTTGATAAAAAAAAGTCTAATTTATCCAATTATTAAAACATTTTTTTAAGGCCTTATATCATACTGATCCCTTCCAGCAGGTCCGGTTCTCAAATTGGTCCCTGTTACTCTAACAATTACGTTGGAGTTCAAAACAGGATAGAGAGTTGACCACCTTAATTCTTCTTGTGTAAAGGTAACAAACCAAACATAGCCTTATCGGATTACTATTCATCTTCTTCTTCTTCCTTTCACATCTTATCCCTTCTTCACCACCCACCACCATCACCTCCTCCACCGCCCACCATCGTCGCCTCCTCCACCACCCCCCTCCAATCCGGACCCAATATCGACTGTAGTAATTCGAGGTGGTGATGGTGTTGTATCCTTATATGATAAAAAAAAATCAAGGCATATCCGATCTAGCTCGCTTCCATGTCAAGCTTCAGATCCGATCTGGAAGTGAACAACCATGGTTGGAAAACTTGAAGCTTCACTTCCATGGCTTGAAGCTTCAAGTACCATGGCCATGGAAGTTGGCCGGAGCTCCGGTCACATTTCGCCGGTGACCGGATTAGATAATCTACAAATGCACATAGGACACATCAATTCGCACCAAATTGAGCTACTACGAAAGGAGAAACAAAGCAGAGCAACTACCTTTTCCGTTGCTTATCGGCTGAATCTGCGCTTTCATCATCCTCATCCTCCACACTACCATCACCACCAGCGTTAGCCCCCACCACATCTAAACCACCTTCATCTTTCTGCACCACATCCAAATCAGGACTCAATGACGATTTTTAGGGAGGAGGATCGTCGAATAACACGCCATCATCCACAGGGAACTGATCTATGTCATCAATTGAAAGATCACAGCCCGAATCCGGCAAGGTATCCACCAGATCGGCAAGCCAGTCGCAGTTCAGTTCATCGATGTTGTTGAGCAGGTAGGCAATATCAATTACATATAGGTCCGCACGTGCAATTGGTTGGGCGCCAACAAGTAAAGCTGTTTGGCTGAATCAAAATTTCAATTTTCGAACAGGGGTAAAAATGGGTTTTCCGCATATTAATTTGTGAAAAGTCAAATTCGTGGATTTCAGTGTAATTAAATTTAACGAACACGGTACTCATATGTTATTGTTTAACTGAGAGGGATCCAGATGTAATTGACAACTCTTCGCAGAGCTTCTTTTAATTATACAAGTTTCATCTTATTACACATTTGTCTCAAACATTTTAAATTTGTAAATAAAGACACAACTTAATACAATTTCAAAAACATTTAAATTATACCCCAAAATAACATTCATCTATCTTCTTCATTAAAAAAAAAACTCTAAAATCGAAACTTAAAAGCTCTGAATTTGGACCAATTTTGAAGCTTCCACGGATGCTCCAACCTTCAAATTGACAACATCTATCTATGGAGTTTCAATGAAGCTCTTCTTTTTTAGTATAAGTTGAATAAGAAGATGATGATTATGATTTGATATAAGAAGAAAGTTTAAAATATTGAGACTTTTTTTACTTTATTTTTTTTTTGGCCAATTGTAATAAACTTAAATATGAAATTACAAATAAAGGGGAAAATAAAATGTATTTTCAATCTCTCACAAATAACATCATCACTAAGTTTGACTTTTGTCCTCCTATATAAATAATATTTTTTAGTATAAGTTGACGAAGAGGAAGATGATTATGATTTGATATAAGAAGGAAGTTTAAAACATTTTGGCTTTTTCACTTTATTTTAATTTTTGGGGCCAATTGTAATAAATTTAAATATGAAAGTACAAGTAAAGAGAAAAATAAAATGTATTTTCATTCTCTCACAAATAACATTATCACCAAGTTTGACTTTTGTCCTTATGTGTAAATAATATTTTAGTATAAATTGAAGTCCCCATGTGTAAATAATATTTTAGTATAAATTGAAGTAGAAGATGATGATGATTATGATTTTATATAAAAAGTAAGTTTAAAATATTGAGGTCTTTTTTCCTTTTTTTTTTTTTTTTTTGGGCCAATGTAATAAACTTAAATATGAAATTACAAATGAAGGGAAAAATAAAATGTATTTTCAATCTCTCATAAATGACATCATCATTAAGTTTGACTTTTATCATTATATGTAAATAATATTTTATTTCAGTTCAAAGTTTATACTTCTTTGTAATATATGAAATGGTGAAGACCTAATCGTTCATATGGTATCTAAAAAGGTGGTTAAATGTAAATTGCACATATATATACTAATCTTTTTATTGGACACAAAACATCTCTAGCTAGTTGAAGTAATTTTTATTCAATAAATATAACAATTAAGTTATGCACATTATTTAATTATATAAAAAGATATTGTTAGTATAAACTTCAACTTGGAACAATATCCTTCCTACTGGCTGCTTCGCTAAGATATTTAATTGGACGTGCACAATAATTGAATACGTTACTACAGTTTCAATTCAAAAATAATAAGTATATAATAAAATGCTAAGAGCAAGAAGAATCCAGGTGGATTCGAACCACCACCCTCCCAATGCACAAAATGCAGTTGAGCGCTCTCCCAGTTTGAGCTTATGGATCCACAACACATCGAAGTTCAAACACTTTTTGGACAGTCAAACTTTACTCTTTCCTCCTACCCTACAGTTCTTAAAATCGAATGGCTGATTCAAGAAAATCCATCGGTCTCATATTTACTCCACATTGAAATTAAAATAAATCGGCAAAATATCGAAGGTTCCTTGATAGAATCTTATTACAGTATGATGCCCTCTTATATCTACCCTATATCTCAGAGGAGCAATTTGGGACCAATAAGTCCTTAGCTATGCAACTAGTTTTTGACGGACCTCGTTTTGAGTATGAAAAGTGTTGATTATGGTGGTGACTTGACAATTTTACTTGAGTCATCTAAGCTGAAAAAAACAAATGAAATCGGCAAAACACACACAAACCCATTTCCATTTGAAACCCTACGATTTCAGTTAAGATACCGGGTAAAAAGAACGGATTAGATGCACACTACAGTAACTAGTCATTGAATGGTGAAAAGTACCTAGCATATGAAAAAATATGAAAATTGAAAAAAAGTAGATTGATTCATGAAAAGTTTATAATGAAATGGAGGGAATAAATTATTTATTAATGTACTCTACCTTCGATAAACACTTCATAACCCTAAAGCTTATTGTTTACTAACTAAATTTGTTTATTTGTAATTTTACTAACTTATTATTATTTCTATCTTGCAGTTTACCAATACAATTACTGTTACATACTATACAATAATTGAAAACAAAACAAATGCTTAGTAAAATTCTAATGGGCTTGTGGAAATGTCAGTTTAATGCAATGACAATTTCAAACCCTATTATAATTTCAAAGTGAGCAAGGTACCAAAACTTAGTAACAGAATTCCGGGAGACGGGAATGTTCTCTTCACAAATAACTTCTACGTTCCCACCTTATGCCATTATGCAATTTATGTATCAAGGAGAAACAACCAAATAACACTAACCAGAATAAAAAGCACTGGCAAAATTTACAGATCACCTACGCAAAATTCATTTTGTAATTATGTTTTCATGAAATTAAAGAATGGTATGTACCACCGATAAAATTGGGCATACATACCAATTAAACTGCAGTTCTTGATGATAGAATCAAACATAAATCAAAAGAAAATTAAATTAATTATCAGCTAAACTATACATACCATATCAAGTTAGATGGTGTTACAGTTCCACACTGGCAGGTAAAAGTAACATGACCTCCATTGTATGCAAGTCCGAAAACACCTTCCGGAAAATGCTTTCCCACGCAGCAAGTTGACAATCACTACATCCTCTGCCAGAAACATAAACAATCACCTAGAGGAGTCTGTTTCATACGCTTGGCAAGAAAGCCCAATCTGAAGAATTTACCATTATGCATGCCACAAACCAAACCACAAAAGAGCTAAACACCAGGTGCGGAATGTGTAAATCAAAAGCAAAGAGATACACAGATGCAAATAATTGCTGACAAACTCAACAAACAAACAAACTATAAGTTGAAGATTAATCTCAATAAAGGCGGAGGAAATGAGACTCACACAAAGTGAGGGTATATGCATGTTGGTATATGCAAAACTCATAATGTTCGATACCAATTTTCTGAGGGTTGTTATGCAAGTGGGGTGGGGTGGGGTGGGGGGTTGTGTGTGCAAGAATTGACAAGACACCAAGAATTATAGTGGTTCGGCCACAAAAGTGCCTACATCCACTCTCCAAGCAAAAAGCTTGGGTATTTCCAATAAGAATCTCAATATATAGAAGACATTGAGTTCAAACTTCCAGGTCAACGTCTACCATTGACACTAGTTCTAGCTCCTTGACATCCTGATGCCCAGGGGGGAACTCCTGAAATAGTGATAAGAATAATCAGAGATTGAAGCCACACCGCAACTCCCAAATGGTAGAGCAGATCCAGCAGCCAGGGGCGTACACAAGAGCATAGAGCACCAGATGAAAATGATCATCGCCTCATTCAGCTCCTTTGGTCAATTGATTGAACAGATGGGTCGTCTTCCCAACTTTCCCCAAGTAAACAACACAGTAACACAACTCAGAAACACAGCAGCAAAAATAAGCAGTTGAGCACCCATGGCATCAGCATATCTTCAAATCTTCAGGACTTACGGTCTTCAACACAACTTTTCTACAAATTAATCTGACACATACTTTACAAGGGATACCCTACTACAACATAGGTAAGTACAATTGAAGGGCTGCAACCCAATGAGATATCTTAGGGAACACGAAGTTCCCGAGACAATGATAATAAAGCAAGAACAAAACATAATTCCAACTCCATTAACAAAATTAACCAAAATGCGCGAATATGTAAAATGCAGAACTTCAAAAATTAAATATTGGCATATGTGATGATTCTGAAATGTAGTATTTTGATTCAGTCATGCTTTATGTAGTTACGTGTAGTATGGCGATATAATATATTGTTAGTTTTAGTAACATTCATCCATTTAAGACATTTCTTGCGAGGCTTCGGCTTCATAATAGTACCTTGTGGACAGTCAATAGTAGTTGTAAAATCTTCTTTTAATCAACGGTGTCTGGGCTGCTGACTGGGAGATTGTGTTTTGTAAAAATTTGCAATTATGATTCCAGGACAAAAATGATCAGCTCAGGTTGATGATGTGTATAATCTACAAGTTTGGCTCACATGATGTCTTATCTCTAGACAGTATATGGTTAAGATGAGATGTAGATTAGCTACATGTGGTTCATGTGTGCTTGGACTATCTACCAGTCATATATAGACATTTATATTTTTAAGACTGAAACATGTTAGCAAAGATTAAATGCGCACTAAGTATAGATTCTGTAAGGAATACCTCATTTGATGATCGTTCTGCTCATAACGTCCTTGCGAATGATTGGTAATGTTTGGATCATAACTTCAGTGCACGATAGCTGAGGTTCGGTATTGAATAGGTTGATGTGGTTAGATATGATGGAATCTTCAACGCAACCCATTCAATACCAATCACGAGTCGAACCATTGGGACATTGGAACGAAAAAAAGAAACGCAAACGAAGCAGAAAGAGCGAGACACCACACCCAGAGGGAAGAGCCGGGCAGATCCCCGTGCCTCTTCCCCCAAAACCAAAATAGAACTTTTATTAAGCAGTTGACCTGCCATGCGAGCGCACCCAACATGGCAAAGGTCCCTAGACGACTAACACATCCACCACCACATCCTCTCACATATTTTCTCTCTTTTTTTACACATGACTACTGTTCCCTTACCAGATATAAACTACGATCTATATAAAGCACGAATACGATAATTAAATATTTGCAACCTATTCATCGAGTACGATCATGCTACCAAAACCTTGCGCTCCTGATGTACTCAGCTCCCTCTATGCCTTCACATGAGATGAGGAATCAGTCTGACATGCAACTAGGCATAATTTCCAAATCCATACGCAACGATTCCACAGTACTGTGGATAACAAACAGAATATTAAGAGCAGGTGATGAAAAGATGGTATCCTGTGTAGCTGAGTATTCGTATCCATGATTCCATATGTGAAAAGTATGATAAACACCAAAAGGAAGAATCAGGCCTTAAAAAAGTACCTCATGTGATAATATGCAGCTCAGCGACCACGTTCAATATCACAATCATCGACAGATCTTCCATAGCTGGTAATAAAATCAGAAACGAGCTGATCGTATCCAACAAATCAATATTAATCACATGAAAAAAATCGAGAAAATATTTCAAGCAAACGGACCGATCGATGAATTACCTTCTTGAATTCGATCCAGCAACAGATCGGTAAGGCAATGAATTCGAATCACAGGAGCCGATTGCTTGAAAAGTAACACGTTGACCGTTGAGCAGCTGATTTGTCGATGAACCAGCTCATAGTCAGCTCGGTAACGAAACCGATTCAAATCCATAACCAAACTGTAGATCGAGAGGCGATCTACGAGAATCTGAAAGCAAAAAATTGAAGAGAAGCATAGGGAAGAGGAGATCTGAAGAAGAAAGAAGAAGAACAGGTGATAAATAAAATGATGGGCAGTTATGAATGAAGGAGGAGGGTTATTTATTTAGGTTATGAGATGATCTGACGGCTGTAATTGATGTGGAAAAGTATTTGGACGGATGGATGGGAGTGAAGGACGTGGCGAGTGAATGGGTGAGCTAGCAATAAGGTTCGGTCAAGGAATAATCTAACGGCTGAGATTAGTTGCGTGAGATGCTCAATGTTCTCGATTGTGCTCACAAGACCGTCATTCATACTTGAGGTTGGTAAAGACTGTAAAGCCCTTTAAAATTTACGACCGCCTCGTTTTCCACAAGTCCGGCCCAAATTTTGGATCCTTCTTTAAGATTCTAATAGGCCAGTCCAGTTAATGGTTGGGTAAAACCCATTACAGATCCACATATGGGCTGGGCTGGGCTTGGCTTGGGTAAATTATCTTGGGAAAATTCGTGCCATGTCCACTTTCATGTATTCAATTCGTTAGAGAGGTCGGTGAAATTCTTATGGTAATGATGTGTTCCCTTCAACTTATACTCACTAATTATGTTCAGTTCAATTCAGCTCGGCTTAGTTATAATTTATACTTTACTTCAGTTCAATAAGTTTTAGTTAAAGAGATTACAACTTAATTCATCATTTTATTTTACAAGGTCAGTCCACAAAAATGTACTTGATGTTGTATATATCCGAGTAAGGCAAAGTTCGAGGATTAAGGAGATACCAGTCCGTCTTAGTCTTTTGAGAGAAAGCGTTATAATAAAGGTAGATCGTCTTAATTCATCTAAGTCAAGGTAGACTTCATATGAGGTTGTTATGAGGTCACTATGAATATGGAACTTTTTGGAGTTCAGAGGCAGGACTTGTTCCTGTCAAAGTATGATATGAGGGAAGTCGGGTATTTAGTGAAGGAAATGTCCATTATGTGTTCTAGTCCTTGTGTTTCAAGGCAGATGTGGTCCAACACAGAGGCGTTCGGGGTTAGACCCTTTTGGGATGGTTTGTCACTTAACGTGTTTAGAGGCTGAAGAGCGTGGGCTCTGACCTCTAAAGTAAGAGAGTAATCTATTGAGAGGTAGTTACTTACACTAATGAGGAGTAAATGCCCTATATTTGTAGTAGAAGGTCGCCGAAGGTTTGGCTCTGACACCTCAGAGTTGAGTCGCCCTAGTGGTATGGAGACACGTGTTATCAGAGCTAGGAGGCGCGTCTCCTCCACATACTGCAGTACAACCACATCACTGGTAATGAACATGAGCTTCCCCAAGTTGGAATTATGCTGACTCAAAGCCAACAACTGATAGCACAGTCTTGTCTTTTGCTTGGTTTGTGGTAAAGGTAGTTGGAGTCGGACTCTTGGCCCTTGAGTCGAAACTTTGGGAGCTCTGGTCATAACCGTTATCGGGATCTTATTTGGAGAAGTCATCTTAGTACGTTTTAGACCGCTTAGAGCGGAGACAAGCTTAATATTACATATCATAAAGTACGTTTAGGGATGCATCAAATTGACATGCTGAGTTGTGCTGTAGTTCATGGAGGAGATGTTCCTCCTAGTTCTGACGATACATGTCTCCACACCACTAGCCCGACACAACTTCGAGGTTTCAGAGTCAAACCTCCGGCGACCTTCTACTATAAATACAAGGCATTTACCCTTCATTAATGTAAGTACCTACCTCCTAATATACTACTTTCTAACCTTAAAGGTTCGAGCCCACGCTCTTCATCCTCTAAACACATTAAGTGACAAACCAGACCAAAAGGGTCTAACTCCTTCATCTCTTTCTCTCAGGTTGCAAGAGGGCTCCACTCGGAACGCCTATGCGTCGGACCACCTCTGCCTCAAGACACAAGGACTAGAACACATAACGAACATTTCCTTCACTCGGAACTCGACATCCCTCGAATTATACATGGACTCGAAAAAAGTCTTGCCTCTAAACTCGGAACAATTCCACATTCATAGTGACCTCATAACAACCTCATACGAATTGTACCTTGACTTGATCGAACGAAGACGATCTACTCTGATTATGACGCTCTATCAAAAGACTAAGACAGACTAGTCTCTCCTTAATTCTCGAACTTTACTTCAGTACTATTTGGTCAAAAAAAAGAAAAAATTAACTCGATGATAGTTTCGTTGGCCTAATAGATCTGTAAAAAAGTAACATAAATTTATTGCTATGTAAAAAACCTAGCTAAAATCAACAGTTAACTCGGTTAACTATTTGATATGAATTTCAGTTGAATCAGTTCAACTGAAATTCTATCTCAAACATTTATTCGATGTCGATAATGATTTAACAAAAACGTACTTGCATTTTCAAACGAGAAGAAAAGAAATGATGGAAAATACAACGCGAGTGCGTGACAGCGCAAAGTCTTTGTTTGGGACTGAATTCCATCGAGGCAAAAGACTCGAAAGTACAAAATATCTCCACTGATCCGGAACCACCTATATCATCACAACACAACACAACACAACACAACAGACGCAGTAGCTGAAGGCTCACTTCACACTCGGTGCGTGTCTAAAGCAAGCATTTCTTGTGTCTTAATTTGGTTGTTGCGCTCATCACTTTCACTCCACTTTATTGGAAGAAAAGTAGTCTCAATGACATTTCTCTGAAGAAAAAATTACACCAACTCTGTGTCCCTCGTTTCTCTGAAGAAAAAATTACACCAACTCCGTGTCCCTCGTTTCTCTGTAAGTAATCTCTTCGACCCCTTTTTCTTTCCCAACAAAAACTGGACCTTGTGGTTTCAATTGATTGTTTATACTTCTGTTTTGGGATTAATTGAAAAGGGATTTTTTTTTTCTTTCTTGGATCTATTTTCGTTTGCTTATCAGGGAGTTTCTGCGATTGTATGAAGTCATAAGTTTTCATCTTTTGGATCGCACAATACAACCTTTTTCTTGGTTTTGATTTTTCTGCTGACTTAATTTGACTTGTTGCTGATTTCTAGTGATTATTCTTATGCAATGACTTTGCGATTCGCTTCTGTTTTGCATGTAGAGATTAGTCTAGAGGTTTGTAACAGTTAAATTTTCAATTCAATTGATGATCAATTTGCAATCATAAGTTGGAATGAACAGGAAGTAAATGATCTGTTCACTTTTGGCTAATCGATTGTATCTGTTGAATTTGTAATCTAAAGTCTAAACTGGTCTTAAACCAATTGGCAGAACATCAAGTGGAGATAACGCTGTTACTGTTACCAACATTAAGGAATAATGCATCACTTTCAGTTGAAACGATTAAGCTGGTGCATTGCTAGTTTCCGAAGAACAACATGATAATATTATCAAACGTTGGACTGAATGGTTGTTTGATTTTATTATGTACATATATTTTTAATTTTAAATAGAGAGAAAAGAAACTGGTAGAATGATCAATCAGCTGCTGAAAGCCTGAAACATGACTTGTGCTCTCAAGGATTCTGTGGAGTATTTTAGTTTCGATCTGCGTCAGTTGATCACATTTGTGCTCTTGCTGTTAAATTGATGTACTTGAATGGAAGTTGGTATGGCATTTTTTGTGCTTCTCTAGTGTCCTTTTAACTGGCTCATGATTTCTACGAAATTGCTCTTTTCAATTATGATAGGTAATCTCAGTTGCTGAACCACAGCAACACCATTTATCATTATGTTTCGCTGGAGAAATAATTCCTCCAATGATGAGAGTATTGAGCAACAGCATGAGCGTAAGGTAAATACTGTTTGTTTGGTGAAAAACTTATACGTGACCGGTGCTGAAGTTGGAACATCCTGATGGCAACATTTCTTTCAGTCCTCCTAAATTTGGCAGACGAGAAAATTCAATAGTTCACAAGATGAGCAATAGCCATCTTCTTCTCTTCTATAAAAATTGATAAAAGTGGAGACTAACCTGGAACCAATGTGACTTTTCAAGCTTCTTCTGTAGATGATTCTTAGGGATATCTTATAAAGTTTTTGTTGCAGATCAAGGAGCTGGAAGCCTCTCTTGGACCACTGTCCGGTCGCAGTATGCAGTACTGTAATGTAGCTTGTTTGAAGAGATATCTAGAAGCTCGAAATTGGAATGTGGATAAAGCAAAGAAGATGTTGGAGGAAACTTTAAGGTGGAGGTCTTCTTTTAAACCCGAAGAAATCCGTTGGGTAAAGCACTTGAACTATTATATTGAAATGTGGATTTAGGGAGAATTTCCAGTATTCTAGTTTGTTGTGCTGATAATTTCATTGGCATTATGCTTTTCAATTCTAAGTATGCATTTCCCTTAACCTTATTTAACCGTGTTGATGAGTGCTGGTAGCAACTGGATTGGGAAGCTAGTACAGATTCTTATTTCTCTAGGCTTGTTATTGATTTCGCAACTTCCTCTCTTTCATTCTGAATTCTCAAGTTTTCTTTAAATCTATGTTACCCAGTCCGTGTAATCCAACTTGAGTTCATACTCGGTGTCAGACTTTGCCATTTCATGAATAAATTTAATCTTTTGGTCTAAACTGAAGTGTCTAAGTGCCATAGATATGTCATATGTTGGAGTCATGGAGTGTGTCAAGTTGGAGAGTCTGAGTAACATAGTTTGTAAGTGAAACCGGGAGCCTTCGGGATCTAGGTAGAAATGGTAGTTTAAACTTTAAAGCACCAACTTGACGGTCCTTCTTTGGTGAAGTTTTCCTGTTTCTGGTTTTATGTTAAAAAAACAGAAAAAGAAAAGAAATGAGGCAGTGCTCCAATTTTGATGTTAGTTTTCATTGAGTTTTGAGGTTTAGGTAGAAATGGTAGTTGAAAACCATTTTTAATTTCTCGAGTAATTTTGAAAAACAGAACGAACCATTTTTAATCCTCTGTTTGATCATGGAGAAGCTACTTATATGTACAACAAATGATATTGCTATTTTGTTCCTTCACAAAGGCACTTAGTGGATATTTCTTTGCTTATGTCAGTTGCCTTTTTCTTAACTACTTTTTTTTTGGTTGCCAAACACACTCACATAATTTTTGTCGATTATTAGAATGAAGTTGCAGCTGAGGGTGAGACTGGAAAGGTATACAGAGCAAACTTTCACGATCGTCATGGAAGGACTGTTCTCATTCTAAGACCCGGGATGCAGGTAGCTGGAGAATCTTCATAAGCTAATTAGTTTTATATTCCCTGTTTGCATTAAATGTAACATTTCATAATATGTTTTTCTGCTGCATATTGCAGAATACAGCATCACTTGATAATCAGATTAAGCATCTGGTTTATCTGATTGAGAATGCCATATTGAATCTTCCAGAAGGGCAGGAACAAATGGCGTGGCTGATAGACTTCACGGGATGGTCTATAACCAACAATGTCCCCATCAAATCTGCTCGAGATTCAATCAACATATTACAAAATCATTACCCAGAGAGACTAGCAGTAGCATTTCTGTACAGCCCCCCACGCATATTCGAAGCATTTTGGAAGGTATGTTTTTGAGTTCCCCAAACAACACCATGCTTCAACTGCTATTCATCAATCTGTTGATACTATATTTGCTGATGCATAATCTGTGAAAGCCGATACCTTTAAACCCGGACCTGTTACTGTAGAAGCCTGATGTCTCTAGAATGTGCCTCTAACTTTAGTACAAGCTGTGCTTCAAGTCTCGTACTAATAGCACGAAACTTGTCTTGCAGGTTGTTAAGTACTTTCTGGATCCAAAAACATTCCAGAAGGTGAAATTCGTTTACCCGAAGAACAAGGACAGCGTGGAACTCATGACTTCCTATTTTGATATGGACAATCTCCCTGCTGAGTTTGGTGGTACAGCTACTCTACAGTACGACCACGAGGAGTTTTCCAGGCAAATGGCACAGGATGATGTCAAAGGTGCCAAGTTCTGGGGTTTCGACAAGCACCACTCTAACAACCGTGCTACTGCTGAAGTTGCTCCAGAGCCTGAGTGTGTTGTTCCTGTCGGCTAAAGTCTTGCCAGTGTAGAGATGAGATAACAATAATGAGAAAAACACAAGTAATTTAATCTCGCTCAGATGTTGTCTAGAAACCGCAAGACTATATTGAACAAAGTTTTAGTCCGAGGGTGATGATTCCAACATGATATATATGCCTTTCATGCCTATAATAATTTTTAAAATCCAATGCCAGCTTACTTCCCTCAATGTATAATTGGGGGTTTTACTCACAATTTTGCTGTATTTTCAAAAAGGACGCAGGCATATGGTAGTTCACAAAAAGCAGGAGATAGGTGAACCTCTATCGAGCATATAAATCGTGTACATTGGTTTTTGATCCATACAGCAGAATACAATCTACACAAAAATGCATCTCTTCTCCACCACAAGGAGCTCATTTAGAGCACCGGGAGATCTCTCTAAACTAAGGGATCAAAGGGAAACATATTTCAAACCAAAGACAAGGCTGTCCTGTGTCAAGTAAAGTTTCTGATTTTCCAAAGAACTTGTGAAATCAACACGCAACTGAGCTGTTCGCACTCAAAATCAACATTCTAGTGACTATTCTGACAACACAAATGTAACAGGCTGAGCAACTACAAAAGCCTTCTTTTGAATGGTCTTGCAGTGGTCTGGTAAGTACGGACCAGCAAACCAACTCCAACTCCTATCCCTAGGCAGATGCCGAGCCCTATCCCAACACCCACTCTTACACCAGCATTGAACCATGACAGCTCTCCATCTTCGCCTTCAATGTATTCTGTCTGTCTCCAGTATAAATTATCATAGTCTTCACCATGGCTTTCAGGTTTATAATTTCTGTATTCAGTAACCTGAAAGACATAATTGGAGCTGCTGTTAGGACTGTGCATTCAATGATTCAAGTGATGTCACCTAGGGAATGCAGTAGCCTTCGGAAAGCTGCAGTTACGAATTAGGGAAATTCTTACTCTGCACTATAACCTTTTCCGAAAATTGGAACTACACAATTAAATTATGTTAATTTGAAGGGTGACGCAAACCTTGAGTTAGTGTTCCAATCTGCACCCTCACCAATTAGTTGTAATTATTCCAGACCCCAACCCTTGATACAAAGTACGGGCAACACCCAAACCTCGTACAAACTGTGTTCCACACTAAAAATAGCAGAAAACTGAAAAACCAGAATTCAGTGGTAGAGTTGCCGTAAACAAGTAAGGGCTTGGGTGAAGATTGCAACTGTTATTATAAGGTTTGTGTGGACTTTGGGATGACCCAGAGCTAGTGGTGCAAAGTTGCAACTTCTTGAAAAGGTTTTAGTGCAAAATAAAATTTCCCTAGGAAACCAATGGCCCAATGTCACAAGAAACAAGAGTATAAGACTGATCCAATCTGATCAGTAGTAGTGAAAGTAATACAAATATAAAGGCATGTGAACTTGTGAAGTGTATTTAACTTATAAATGCCAGTGTAAAATATATAAAATAGTAGAAATATGCACAAAGTTAGTTGTATTTCTACCTAAATACTGTTGCTACTCGAATGCCTAACCTACTAGCAACTCGACTCCCAAAAGTACGGGCAATAAGTTAAAGGCCCACGCCCCACATGGACATGAAGCCTTAATGTCCATGATCACTTAATTCTGGTATTAATGACATCAAATTACTGTTTTCTAGTAGTCACAGTAAATATTTTCTGCTTACATAACTGCGGAGAGGGAGTACAAAATTTTGGTGGGAGCATAGGCTGGGACATCTTTTCACATATAGGAGATCTTCTTTTGGATAACTAAGATAAGTGGTTATTATATCTGATAAGTGAATAAATTGAAGGCATGCCGAATCGTTTTAACTGTAACACATTACCGACAAATTCTTAAATGAGAATTATTAATCTATCAATAGTTTGTGCACCATCACAACTATTTTCTAGGGATATATATCTAATTTCCTCTCTGACGTGGCACTGATATCCGATACTAACTTAATTCAAAATTGCTCATTGCATGTCTAATATATTTCCACCATAAGGCAAAACATAATGCCAAATGATGTCTTCGCCACAAACACTTTGATGTATTTTTCCAGAAATACAACAAAAAGATAATTATTAGTTATTACTTCATCCAAGGCCTTACAAAGGAAGAAATATATCATACCACATTATGCATTTGCGCTGGCTAAAATTTTCTCAGAAGCACAATGGGAACAGTCTATCTTGCACAGATCATTGAAATAAAAAAAGTTGCAAGGGCAGGAGTAACCAAAATGGGGCCACAGCTGATAACTACCTACCTAGTTTTCTTTTCCCTTTATAATGGGACCAAGACATGCCACTTTGTCAGAAGGATATGGACAGATGCACAAGGAAACAAGAAGGAAGATAAATATTCTATCTTTTCAATATCTGTGCCAGCAGCCTGCCCATACTTTCATCATATGCCCAGGATAAGGTTTTCTGCTGGTGGCCTAAGATGCAATCAAAAGGGTCATGTGCCTTTTACTCAAAAGGAACATGTTTCATGCTGGGAAGCAGCCAGATGAATATGGTGGAAGGATAAGAGTACCTCTATTCGATCTTATGGAGAATTAATAACTACGGAAACCGAATTCAGGGGCATTTTTAACTAGGTCTTTGTGGCTTGTGTAATCTACAATGGATGAAGTTATGACACCAGAGCAATTATCAGACTGTTTTGAGGTATAAAACTCATGTCATGTGCTCGTCTTTCTATCTATGACTTGCCAACACGAGTAGCGAAATGGTCTGAATTCATTGATAACAGAAAAATATATGAGTTGATAAAAAAACCAACATTGAGCTAGACATTATCGTTAAATATGTGAATAGCATAAATAATAGTAATAGTCCACAGTATTTTTTTGTTGCTAGTCAAAAGCAAGCCTGTGTATAGATTAGAATGGTGGATTTCAGCCCACTCAGAATCAAGAATAATTTGCACTGCCCAGTAGCATGCCTCCTAAGATTTTAAATAATTTACCCTTCAAAGTAATAAAGCAAAATACTTAGATGAAATAGCTTTCATCCTTCAAAGATTTAATTCAACCAGATCAATTAAGCTCCATATTAGAAGAACTGTTGCATGTAGAGGTTTATGGTCAATAGATGGAATTCGAGGATGTTTTACTACGACAGTAGATGAAACTAGAGAGGCCCGAAAAAGTTGAAACTGGAGACAGGTTGCTAATGTCAGCTCATAAATCATAATATAATGCAAAATGCAAAATGATGTGAATGTAAAGAACATGGAGAGTTATCAAACTATATTACCTGTAGATCATGTCCAGAAGCAACAGCTTCACGAGATTCAGAAGTATTATCATACTCCGGAATTGAATCCAACATACCCTTCCTGTGCTTTTTTCGGTGACTAAGTTGCAATGTCTTGGTTAACATGATCGGAGTCCCCGAACAGCACCCTGCCACATAAACCTCAATAGTAGGTGCAGTTGATTCAGGGCTCACCATTTGCTTTCCCTTAAGAAATCCCGTTCCAGCACTGATTACTGATTCACAGTTCATGATCCATCTCTTATTCATCATATTACTCGATTCCCCGACAAAGCCATTTGTACCGCACATATCTAGAACCCCAGAGATCACAAGGTCCTTTTTATCAAATACCTCAAATCTTACGCTGCCATTTAATCTTATACTATCCGTGCTAACAAATGTGGCCTCTTCAGATTTCTTATCCACCCGATCTCTTCTAAGAATGCATGAGATTCCTTCTGAAGCCATGGAGCATCTTGCTCCATTCACTTCAAGGACCGTGTCTGGGCTTAAAGGGACGTGATTCAGGGTGAGACATTCTGGAGTGGCATCATCAACCACAAAATTGCTAATTCTGACATAGAACACCCTTATGTCTAACCAAGGCAACGAAAACCTGGGGTGCCGGATAATCTGCATCTTATCTGGATCAGTCACATGTCCATTCATATTTCCATTTGATTCGTAATGATTCTCCATCTTTTAGAGGCTTCTTTTGCACCAGATTTCTTCTAGTACATAGATGGACAGATATGGACAAAGCTCAAGAGCCCTGTTTCAAAAACAAAATTCATGTTCAGGAAATCCAATACATAGCCCAAAGCACATGTGTAATGATCAACATGGCAACGCAGAACTCATTCCCACAATTCAAAAATCCATTTTGAGATACACATTACATAGTATGACCCATAACAAAGTGTAAGAGAAACATCAGCAAACATGTTACCAGATTTGCAAGAAAACCAGATCTTTGGAACTGAACACCCTGATACAAAGGGAAGGATGACAACCAATTACATGCCCTTTTTATTTCATTTACCAAATACAAAGATAGGGAGCCAAGTGTTATCCTATTCAGCTATCAATTTTGTCAAAACAAATTCATTGAGATCCTTTTGCTCCTTAAAATAGATCAGAATTCTTAAATACCAATACATCAATATTAGTAGCATGATTGTGGTTCAATTCAAGTGAAACCCACATCACTAAATCAAGGAAAGCAACTATTTATAGCAAAAGAATATCCATAAGGACCACGAACATACCAAAACACCAAGAGAAACACAAGCCCTGATCTTTTCTATCATTTCAACTTTTCTTTTTGTCTTTTTTACTCCAAAAAATGAGACAGAGACTGTAAAATAAAAAAGAGACAGTGTGGAGCTCAATACTCAGAAACAAAATAAGCAATATGGAGAGAAAGAGCAAGAGTTATATATCAAGAAGATGATCACAAAGCCAGCTCAGGGATAACAGAGGGAAAAGGAGACAAAACAATATAAGACAAAGGAGAATCATATAGGTGTGACAAGGGCAAGAATAATAGGATCACAAAGAGAGCTTACAAGGGCTATCTTGCATCCACAGCTTGTTCTCTTCAATCTGCAAAACCAAAGAATTGGTGAAAATCACTTGTTAGAAACAAGAAACTGGGAAAAGATGGAAACTTTATCAACAATTGTACTTTGTTTGTTTATCTGGTGGTTAATTTAATACTAGTACAAGGCAAGGCGAGAGATGTGAGTGTGAAATTTGGTCTTCTCCACTTTTCATTTTCTTGGGTTAGAGCTAGTAGCACACACTTTTCTCAGCTGCTTCTTTCCTTTTCATTTCCTCTCGGGTCGTATCAAATCAATCAATCAAAAAATCAAAGATCAATTCAAAAGGATTAGAGGGTGTGACAGCTATGTAAATTTCTAGCTCGGCGGATGTATGAACGGTTTGTTTTAGAATTGAAATTCAGATAATTCAATTTTGAATGTGACATTTCAATTATTTTACGAGTTTAAAAATTCTATTCTATTCAATTTTCTTTTGAATCGAAAGTACTTTCATTATTATAAAATATAAAACGATTAAAGAGCGATCGGCCTAAAACGTAAATTTAAAATAGGTTCAGTTCCATTTAGTTCAGTTCAATTTAACTATACTTAGTTATAATTTATATTACACTCCAGTTCAATTATGTAAATTTCAGTTGAATTGAATATAACTAAGTTGACCATATATATTTTTTTAAGTTGACAATATTCAGTATTAACAATCTGGCTCAATAGTAAATACAATATTAAACACATGTAACATTTTACGAAACTCATTACACTTTTTATAAAATTACAAAAATAGTCCAAAGTTGTATGATTTACAAAAAGACCCAAATAGTTTTCATAGTTATAGGAATTTCCTAAAACTAATCTAAAGTCACAATTTCAGACTTAAAAAAAAGAAATTATGAACACTAGGATGCCTTAACCCAACGCGAACCGAGAGTATCTGTCCTGCAGGATCGCAGTACCCTTTCGTATTAAGTTTTTTTACTTTCTTATTGATAACTTTGCTCTTAAACTTGAATTGAGCACATTGAATTAAAAATCTCATGTTTGATGATTTAAATCATTCATGTAATGATCAAATACACTTAATGCATTAATTACCCTTTCATCATTTGGTTATTTTAATGACTTAATCTTTAAATGTAATTCGTTTAAAAATGAGATACATATTTACATGAAATGTTTATTTGAACATATTGTGTTCTATTAATTAATACGTCAAATGAATTGAAAGCTTAACCATTCACTAAGATTTTAACACAAACGAAATTTTGAGCTACAACTTTATAATACTTGAAATGACATTTCGGTACAAAATGCCATTTCAGAACTTCATGTACCTTGATACAAGGTGTTCATATTTCTGTGTACCCACTGCAACTAACAAGCTTCCTTTAGTATTGGAAAATGACGAACCCATACCTAAACCTAACTCAATTAAAGAGGTGTTGACCTAGTTGATTATTTACCTTAAACTCAACTAGGTTTTTAATGAATATGCTAAGTTTAGATTATATTATTTTTAAATGAAAACTCATTTAGTTCAGTTCAATTTCATTTAGTGTGTATTTATAAATATTTATATAAAAGATTTTTTTTATCTACTTTTATTAAAAGTTGATTAAAATTCATTTTACGCAAAAATTAATATTGTTTGATATATCATATAAAAAATAGCTTAAAATTATAAATGAGAACTTGTAGTATTTATAAAAATTAACTAACCGGTTGTTTTTAATTGGAAAAAGACTATTACTTGCTTAAAACAGTTAGAAGCATCTAATGGGTTGCTTATCTTCTTTTGACGGTTACATTTTTTTTCCAGAAAAATTACAGTAGAAGTCATAACTTAAAACACTAAAAAACTACTTTTACTACTTTAAAATTAGAAAATTACTTTTTGTAAGCATTTGCAAACACAATTTTAGTTGATTTCAGTGAATTATCATTGTCAATATATTTTGAATTGTGTGACATTAAGGCCCTGTTTGTCATACTGCTGGAGCGGACATTTCTCCACTCAAATAGATCATTTTATATATAAAAAATTCAATTTCAATTGAAAAATACCATTCAAATTCTATTCTAAATTTCCAATCAGTCCTAAATTCTTTATTTTTTCTTTCTAGTAGGTCTTTGATTCTTCATTTTACCTCAGCCCTAACCTTTCTCATTGTCAAGTATTGACAAGTTTTACTTTGCATCTTGGTTCAGTCCCTTTTACCATCCCACGACCAAATTGAAAGATTTTATGCACTATCGCCAAACTTATACAACCTCGGCATACGCTAGTTTGGTATTGCATTGATCTTCCTTCCTTCCTTCATAATAATCCTAGCTAGATATGTCAATTACTTTTAGTATTCTCTCAGATCTGATAGTTTTATTTACTTTTCTTTTCTTCTCTGACTGATAATGATATGGTTCTCTCTCTCTCTCTCTCTCTCTCTCTCTCTCTCTCTCTCTCTCTCTCTCTCTTCAGGCTCATCTGTATGGAAGAGATCTGTTATTATGGCGAGACTGACGATGAAGATGATGACGATCCCGATTTGTCACGGTTTCGATACATGGATGGAATTGGAAATTTAATTTGGGTAAGCTCCTGTCCTCTGCATTTATCTAATTACAGTTTACAAATTACTTTGAAAATTCTTGGAGTTACGCTGGTACAACAACAGAATACTGCATAATTTTTTTGCTAAGGCCTAGAGTTAAAAACCATAATCATAATTTCAATTCTAGTTTCAACCATAACCGTAACCATAATACCAAAATCGAAACCGAAATAATTATTGTCCGGTTTCGGCTCGATCATAAAAATATCGAAAACCATAAGTTTAGGTTATTTTACGTGAAAAGTGAAAACAAATCGTCTTCTACCGCTCTTTCAACCCGCAATCGTCTTCTTCAGCTCCTTCAATCCGCAATCGTATTCTTCTCCACAGCTCCTGCACAATCGTCTTCTTCTCCACCGCTCCTGTGCGGCTGCGCCGCACGGCCGCAGGCCTTCTTCTCCAGTGACCCAGTCTCCACTCTTCTACTCCGTGTGACCGTGCCTCCGTCTTCTCCACAGCTCGAGCAATTTCACTCCGGTTACGAGAAATTCGCAGACTCTCCTCTCTGCTCGAGTTCGTCTCATGTTGAAAAGGTAAATTGTAGGACCATTTGTTCTCTGTCACTAATTTGCTCGGTTATATATCTAATGAGTGATGACTGAGTTTTTGGTTTCAATGAAATAGATTGCATTTACTGGGAGTCTTGCATTTACTGGTACATCTTCCTCCTTCAATTTTCACTTGTCTCCATCTTCCTCGTTCAATTTTCACCCCTGCGAGGCTGCGACTTTGCTCGTTTTCTTGGGATTTTTTGTAATTATTGGGCTTAAAAATTATTGTTGTCGGATTATTGTTGTCAGATTTGAAAATTAGATGTTTTCTTTCTGGCCTTTGAATGGATGGATGAGTTTCAGGAATGTAAGATACCATTTTGTTAAGGGTAACTGGGTAATGAGGAGGTGCATAAACGAAGGGACTTGAGCTTGAAAATTGTTTTTCATTGTTCCAATCTTACCTCTTTAAGTTTATCAGAACGAGAACGGAGCATTTTGTCTGTCTGGTTTTAAATATTTAATGACTCCATATAGAGTAATAATGCCTTTAATGTCTGAATGACTTATGCTCATGTTTCGATCAAATCGTGCTTTGTGAGAATCAGGGTCAGTATGTTTTTAAAAATGCTTTTAAACAAGTCTTATTTAGGTTGTGGCAAACAATCGATCCATTGCATTGCATTTAAATCAATCACGTAAATGAAATCCGATTTCAGATACAAATTATTAGCTTCTTGTGTGTTAGCTATGTGAATTGAAAGATGATCTGGGTATCTCATGTTTGAACTTAAGCCTTTCCTTTTTGTTTAGGAGTAACACGACATGTATACTACCTCTCAAAGTGCTACTGACCAAACTGCGGAACAATCTCCTAATGTTCCACCGCCAGCAACAGTGCCAAGACCTATTATTAAACGTTTGAGGTCAATTGTGTGGGAACACTTTGTGAAGGTCACGGATGGTAGTGGGGTTATAACAAATGGACAGTGCAATCATTGCAAGAAGTTGTTTACTTGGGATAATAGTTGTGGAACTAGCACGCTAAAGAACCATACTAGTGGTCCTTGTACATCATTTAAACTCCCGAGTGCTTCCAACACTCCGTATAGGAGCCATAGAGCAGAGTTCAGATTTGACTAGTTGAAGAATGGAACAGATTTGGCAATTGCGGTGATCAAGCATAATTATCCTTTTAATATTGGAGAGCATGAGTTCTCTGAGCATTTTTGCATGGGGTTTAATCCAAACTTCAAGTTACCATAAAAAAATACCATCAAAGCGGAGGTATTGTGTGTTTTCTTGGAGGAAAAGGAGAAGGTCATTCGTATGTTGGAAAATCTGTGTTCGAAGATTGCTTTGACTACTAAATGGACTTCAGATCATTCTAATAAGGCATATTGTTGTCTCACTGTCCATTTCATAGATGGTGATTGGGTGTTGCATAAGAATATCCTTGCATTTAAGTTGCTCAACTACCCTCATGATGGTCAAAATCTTCAGCTTCATTAGAGATCAG
>JAYMSP010002396.1:0-24556 GCA_036897095.1 Plantago elongata
GGAGAGAGAGAGAGCTCTCTTACTATTGGCCTAAATTAGTGAGCCCTCTGAAAAAGGAATAGTTACTTTTTTTGTGGGGCAGAGGGAGTACTAGTTAGTTGCTGATGTACCAGTGCTTCTCTATGGTGTTGAATTATTAGATAACTCTGGATATGCTGGGAATTAAAAATGTTTACTAGGAGTCTAGGATTGCTTCCTGAGGAAAAATGTATAAAATTAGTGGTGGAATCTAGATTCTGCCTTTTTTTTACTTCACTTCATGGGTAAAAAGTAAAACATAAGTTCAGGATTGGAGTGCATGTATATTTTCTTTATGAGGAGCCCTTTTATCTCCCTGATCAGCAATTCATTTGTTGGATGCTTCGTGATTTTGTAGTGGAGCTGTCCAAGATTTCAGCGATGGCATATTAAATCCCTTTAATTGTACTGTTAACAGATGCGAGTTGTTGACCGGAACTGTGAGATCCCCCATGAAGGGCCATTCTGTGATCTAATGTGGAGTGACCCTGAAGATATTGAGACATGGGCTGTCAGTCCTCGGGGAGCAGGCTGGCTTTTTGGATCCAGGGTTACAACTGAGGTGAGTCGACAATGTATCCTATGAAGAAACATGAGTACTTACTACTTAGTTTTGTATGGAATGTTTAACTAGCTCAGAAATAATAATAGACCTCATTTCATTTTTACTGTCGCAGTTTAATCATATTAACAAACTTGACCTGGTTTGCCGGGCCCATCAACTTGTGCAAGAAGGCCTGAAGTATATGTTTCAAGATAAAGGACTTGTGACGGTGGGTGACTGATTCTGTATCATGAATTTTTGATTTGGTGTTAAGTTTATTTCATTTACAAGCTCATTGATGCATAATGCCCGATGCAGGTATGGTCTGCACCAAATTATTGTTACCGTTGTGGAAATGTTGCATCAATCTTGAGTTTCAACGAGAACATGGTAAGAATGCAACTGTTATTTATTTATTTATTTCATATGGACGGATTGTCATGACTTGGAAGATCTTCAGCAATTTTTGTTACCAAAAAATTGAGAAAAGGAATTCGATGTTATAGCACTTCGTGGAAAGGATTACTCTTCCATTTCTGGGTTTATTCCCTGATGTTCTGGACACATTTATTAACGAGGAGAATAAAGGAATCTGAAGAATGAAAAAATTAAAAAAAAACTATGGGAAGGATGGATTTATAAGCGGCACATTGTCCATCCTATAAGGTCAGGTTTCCATATAGTGGGTTCAAGAACTTACTATTTCCGAAAAGGGTCACCTGAAAATGGCAAGCTGTAGACATAAATCCTGGGACTAGTAGGTATTCATTCCTGTTGCATTTGTGAATGGAGTATCTGCTTACCTCTTTAAAAACTAGGCTTATAATAGGGCTCAACTATTTCCATGTGATTCTCCCTCTATTATACATGCCTGCTTGTTCTTGCCCTTGGGGTAATTCTCCCTTCATTGCTTTAAATGCTTAACATCTGTTTGGCACAATGATTAAGATGGAAGAATAAGATCCCATCTTTGTATGTTTGGGACTGTGTGCTCACTTGCTTATAAACTTTAGCTGATCTTGATTTATAACCTATGGCCGTTAGGATAGTGAATGAATCTGCCACCCAAACTCTGATGTAACTTGTGACTTTATAAAAAATATGGAAGAATAGAAAATGGTGTGTCGATGTTTGTTTTGTTTAAAAAACATTGTTGGTGTATAATAAAATGTAGGGGAGAGAATGCATGAAGTATGAGAGATATTGAGTATATAATTAATTAGTAGAGAAACTAGTCTATCTATGTTGAGCTTCCGAAAAAAGGTCTAAAAAAGGGGCAAATATGAAGTTTTCAAAATTCATGGAGGGAATATTGCTATATTGCAAATTACATGCTCATTGTGTTACACACATGAGCGAGGCATTAGGGTTTGAAATTGATGCTTATGCCTGGACCTTGCATTTATATCCTGTATGTGCTATTGTACTAGACACCCATGAATTATGAGTATTGATGCCGCTGCTCTGCATCCCCTAAAGAAAACATCGGATCCATTCCCTACACGAGCTATGTTGTTTTTAAAAGTGAAGTTTTCAAAAAGTACGGGATAAGTGTTAAGTGAATGGTTATGCCGTTGGGTTAATTGTTACGTGCATATATGGAATACACTCAATTAACATGGTTGCCCTTCTCCTTGCATCAGGAGAGAGAAGTGAAGTTCTTCACAGAGACTGAGGAGAACAACCAAATGCGAGGGCCAAGATCTGCAGTTCCTTATTTCTTATAGTTGAAAGTTTAAAGTACAAATTTGTAGTCGATTTTATGCTGCTTCTGATATTGATAGGCCCAAGATGTTACAAGTGTTTCTGCTCTTTTTTCCTGTGTGACTGTAGTTGTTGATGTGTATTTCCAGGTAGCTTTTCATCTTGTCTTCTATTGATGTTAAATACTTAAAACTACATTTTAGATTGTCCAGAAGTTAAATTTCTGAGTTACAAATGATTGAATTTTTTTTAAATACCATTTCGAACCACTTGGCTTGACATGAGAGTATAGTGAATGTGATGGTTTCTGGAATTGTAGTCTTATTTAGTTCCTGGAAGTCTCATTCAATTTAATCTAAAATACGTAAGACTGCTGAACTGTTCAAAGCATTTTGGAGGCAATAATTAATGAGTACTAATACTTGAGAGAATTCTAATAGTCCAAGAGTACTACACAAATTACAATTTAGCCATTCTATGAAATTTCATGGATGTTTTATGGATCAAAACATTGGGCCGGTTTGACCCGTGGGTTACTAACCGAATTAATATGTAAATGCGTTTTAAGAAAAAATCTATTTGCCCTCATTTTCTCCCTTCTTTCTTAGAAAATAAACCATGGCCAACTCAGCAAATGTAAATGGGTCATTGTCTTAGTATGTTTACCCTATAAATGGACCATCATTTTTTTCCAGCATTTGGGTCCCAAACTTGTGTATGCTTGTTTATATGTACCTACCAAGGTAACCATCGTATAAACCATGACCAAACTCAAGAAACACCGAGATTTAATTTTTAGTGGACTCTCAAAAGTTATTTGCGTAATCTAAACATGCCACCTATTTTTTAAAACACGTGTCATTGTTTTGCTAGACCGGCCAACCTCTGACATATTAGAAGTGTATTCCCTGGAGCCCCTCACTATAAATAGAAGAGTATTTGCTCCCAATTAAAGTTATCAAATACTTTACACTCAAGTTTATAAGTTCGATTTTAAGCTTGAATGACCAGTCAAGCCAGTTAAATCTTAACTTGATTTGTCTTAAACAAACCGATTTAAAATCTAACCCCTCACCTATGATTTACACGTCAATCATAGAAGAAAGACAAGCCAATCTCATACTACTAGCTACTTCATCTATAATACATTAGATCTCGTAGGATAACTACTATCTAGAGCTTAAGTAAGAATATGGAGATATCAATTTTTATATACTACAATCAATTTGTATTTTAGAATTGCCAAAGAGACCATGAACAAATCTCTCCTTGTACGTGTATGCAGAAAATTAGATAACATTTGTCAACTTACACATGCCATTCATTTTTAATAAAAAATAGTAACATATGCATGATGCATCTCAAGGATATACGTACATGCAACTTGTCGAGAAATCTCTCCACTAGTTGTCTAAATCTTTGCCATCGATCCAATCAAAAACTGGTTAGGCAACCAATATTTTGATACTTTGAGTTTCTATATAATTCGTCAACTTGTTTCTAACAACCCATCACAGAATTTATTATACATTGAAATTTGAAACTTTAAAAGGTCTCTTTCCATATCTCTGTCTCTCTTCTCGTGTGACTTCATTTCCACGGCATTACTTCATCTACTAATCTTACTCTTCATTTCATTTCATTTCTGCCACATATTTTTCAGTTTCTTGATTCATTCACCTTTTTGCCTAGCTAGCTCCTTTTACTTCAGGTATGAGCTCATACATTCACTTACCCTCCTCCTTCTGTTTCATTTCGTACCATGGATTAAAATCTCAGTCTTCGTTATGTATTTCGAGTTTTCAAAAAAAATTAGTACATTTTAGTTCTTGCTGTTTGAATGTGGAACGTATCGAAAACATGGGAATGCCAGAATATGGATTGCCTTGAATGTCGTGATACTAAAAATATCTCACATGTATGTATGTCTTATGTGTGCAGTTGATTCTGCTTGCTAGAAGTGAATCTGGGAGATGGGGTGCCTTGTATCGACTGCGAAAAATACAGGGGAGAGGAGAAGGCCGACGAACATTGGAGAAGTATTCGTATATGTACCAGGTTTACGAATACCCAAGCCTGTGGATTTCTCCGTTTCACTTGGTGATCACCTAAGTAAGAACTTAGTGGAACGCCTTTCTGCTCTGAGAACCCGAATAGTAGTTATGGCTGGGGAAGAATCTCCAAAATCCACACGGAGAACTGCTACCAGACATGGTTAGTGAGCTTTTAGTTGAATGTAGATTATAGACTCTGCTGAAGCTGAAGGTACCTAGTAAAAACACCTAATTTTCCCTGAACTCAAGGTCTTAATCGTATGCCAAACATAGTATCCCAGAAATCGTAGATGCCTTTATAGTCTTGCTCTATTATCGCATACTATCTGATATATAAGTTCCACTATTGTTTCATGTAGGAGGTTCATCATTAGGAGATCTTCTTCATGCTCTACAAACTTATCTGCCAGTTCTTCTCGGATTGGTTAAGAACGGTTAGTATGTTGTTCAACAGCCACCTAGTCCTGTAGTCCCTATGCTATTCGATTATCACGTTGCTAAGTACAAATCCTTATGCGTTCCTCAGGAAGTGATTTCCAGCACAAAGTACCATTCGTTTGGATCAATCAAGAAGACGAGGAAGAGGTCCACTGACGGTTTATGTTCTTTTGTTCAATGCACGATCTAAATGCATGTGTGTCTTGTGATAATCGTCTAATATGAATCTCTCCAGGAAACTGCTATATACAGTGCTTGGTATGAAGTGTTATCGGTCTTGCAGTTGATGGCAACACTAACGTTATCCCAAGCCAATTTATTGCTTATGCCAAGAACATCACATGATGGTCATCAAGCGAAAGTATCAGAAGGTACTGAAACTGGCTTCGCGACAAACTTTTTGTAGTAGATATATAATACTCTGATGTATCATTTACATTTTTATTCCCAATCAGAAAGCAGGCGATCTTCGATTGATGTTTTCCTGAAAGCAGCGGGTTACCTTGATTACGCAGTCCAGTACATTCTGCCCCAGCTGCCTAACGATGTTAGGTATTTTGTTGAAAGCTTACTATCTTTTAAAAGCCGTTTCAATGACCTTAAAACCTTTCTCACCTGCATTTTTATGTTAGGCAACATCTTCCAGTAGATCTCACTGAAGGAGTTTTGCAAGCACTTAGCCTCCAAGCACTAGGACAGGTATTCTTTCGTCTTGCAGCTGTCTCATTTACTGATAAAGTGATATGTTCTTCCGTGCCTAACTCTTATCTTGAACAGGGTGTTGATATTCAGCTTGGACTTGCGATTGAGAATACTAAGCCCACATTAGCTGTAAAAAGACGACTTGCCTGTGAAATGGTGAAATACTGGCAGCAGGTATTCATGAATCCACTCTTTTTCTTTCTACTTCCAGATACTGAAAAATCATATCGTAAAAAGACTTCTTAGGTCAGCTGTCATAGATAACTTTGTTACTTTCTCTGCAGGCCAACGATAATATGATGAACCTTCGTTTATCAAATAAATGGGTAGAAAAGCATGGGTTATTTGTGAAATGGAAATATGCGGAAGCTAAGGTGCATTTCTTTTCTATATCTTCTCCGTCTAAAGAACCTTAAACCATAAAAGAGTCAAGGTAACATTATGACAGTAAGGTAACATTAGGATACTGTCTAGTTAATTCACTTTCTCAGCCAACACTTAGTCGAAACTACTAAAGGCATCAGAGTTGGGTCTCACCATACCATTCGCACGCTTAGACAGTACCTGTTCAGCTTCTTCTGTAGTAGTGAACCTGACTTTAATGTTTGATTTCTATTCACAACCAGGCTGCAGCATACTACTTTCATGGTTTAATTCTTGATGAGGGAAACACAGAAAAATCTCGTGGATTGGCTGTTGCTGCATTACAAGCAGCATACGAGTATCTTAAAGAGAGCAACAGGACTTGCGAAATTTTCAATGTATCTTCTCCTGTCTCTAGGTAATCTTTAGCATGAAAAACTAACTCTACCAGAATATATGTGTGAAAGCAGAAATATATCGTGCTTAAAAAAACCAATAAGCATTATCCCTTTAAGCAAAAGGAAAGACCGAAAAGTTTATGCACAAACCTGCCCTGCCCAGTGCATCCTTCACCAGACTATCTGTCATGAGCTCAAAGATTCCGACTAGTTGTTAGTGGCAGCTTTCGAAAGCTTTCTAAGAAGAATCCTTGATGATATATCGAAACTTACTCTCTTTGATGCAGGAATCCCCCTCTCTGGGGAACCATGAGGTACTTGTCCCAAAAGATTCCCAAGGATACGTCCAGTAAAGTCCAAATCGACAAGGACCTATACTCACGCGAAAAGTAAGATTCTATATGGCAGATTCAAGTGGATAAAAATCTGCCGTTGCTTGTTGGTTGAGGCATTGATATTCAAGTCTTAATTTTTCTGTAGAATTCTGGAAATGGCACCTAGCTTACCAGATTTCGCGTTGGCACTGAAACCAGATGAGTACCAGCTTCCTATAGTCGATGCATATTGGAACGAAGAAGCTTGAACGAGCAACAAAACATGCATAAACCATCACCATATTCATCAAACAAACACACAGCCTCACAGGAAGCTCTCAGGTTGTTCGAAATTCAACATCTCCAAATTCAGATCCTACAATTCCAATTCCTGAAGAAAGATGTTTTCATGTAAGAGACGGGCATTGTAAAATTTCTACGATTATGTAAAACCTTCTAATCAGTCATCAACACTTTATTACAAATTTGTTTTCCATCAGTTTCTTACTAGTCGAAGCTAAACAAGACCCGATATCAAATTTTCCTTAACAATAAAATCTTCGAATCTCTCTCCACAAATTGTTAAGTTAAATTTCATTAAAGAGAAAGTTACAAATTAGTCTCACCCATAAATCTTTCCTACACTTTAACTTTATGATATACTAGTACTAACCCGGGAAGATACCGCGATATATTTATTTTTAAAATAAATAAAAGGAGCCTAAAATAAATTAATGAAAAAAATACGGTAATCAAATTTATGTGAATCCCACTAATTGTGATGCGGATCAGTAGTCCTTCTTAGTCAAATATTACTCTCCCTCCGTCCCAACATGGAGATCAAGAAACTGCATTGAAAATGGAAGTCATTTTCCCGCCTTAGGAGTACCAAATGATCCCTGCCCCATTATCTATCAAGCAAGTAGAGATCGAAGAGAGTATTAGAGCCGCCCGCCGCGGGGGTACTCCCTTCATCCAACTACAACTGACACATTCCATTCATATATGTCCTACTGTACAAATTGTTTTCTTTTTACAACATTTATTACTCATTTGTATTTCTCCCCCATTATCTTTTACACTGCACATTAATCTTCATGTCTAAAAGAAAATGTCATTTGTAGTGGGATATAGGGGTAGTTTTTACTAACATAACTAGAAAAAACTTTTGGCCGAGTCTTGTTCTAAATGTATGAATGGAATAAGTTCGAATATATGCCAGACCGGATCTGAATACCATTATTTCAAATGGGGTTGAATTCGGGTCGGTAGTCGAGATGATCTCAATAGTGTGTTTAACTTGTTAGTAAATATGTATAGATTAGTATATGCTCTTATAAGAAGAAATTATTTACCATTTAATTATACACATGATGTGTTGTATTAGATATGTTTTTTTCTAACTAAGTTAGATGTGTATTAAAGTACAAATCATTTATAAGGTAGCGAAATGTTATATATGTATATATATAAGTTTAATATTGGGATGTCTACATAGGGCTACCCATTTTAATATGGCGTTTTTCATATCCGTACTACTTAGTCGGACAATTATAATTTAGTCCACATACCCACATATTCCATTGACCGGCTTCAAGTTATTCAATTCCATCAAAATCAAACATTGCCTTGTAAAATTGTCAATCCAAATCCAATAAGCATATTCGAGATGCTCAATCCAGTATGATCAGTTTGGTTTCGATCTCCTACTCCATTTCCATGATCTCTTCATATTGTTTAAGACCGGGATAAGTAGTAACCGTCGTGGAATTCCCCAATAAAACCTGTTGCCCAAGTCGAGTTCCATCGTTAATTAAATCCACGGCAATTAACTCCGTATCCTCAAGAGCAGCAAATGAATTCTCAACTATGGTAGCGTTCCTTGTGCTCGACTGGCCAGCCTGGAATATGTAACTTCATCCATCTCATGGGTTCTATAAGTAGTACTAGGCACGGGCGCACATGAGTTCAGGGACAACAATTGTTGTCCCTGAAATTTTAAGCCGAATTTACTATAATACCCCTGAGTTTAATATAATTAATAAAAATATAATTTTATTTACAAAATAATTACCTATAAAAAGAATTTTTCAAATTACAAAGAACTAGATCTCTTACCTATTTAGAAAATCCTAAAACTAGTCTAATTTTGAATCAAAAACCTGTAAAATACAAAGCAAGACAACAAAACATCAAACAAATCAAACAAGCTGCTCGAAACTCACAAACTCTTCAGACTTTGACAACAAGAACACAAGAAGCATCTGCAAAATTGGTAAGAAATTCTTAAATTCGAATCTCTACACAATTGAAAAATAGAGAAACACCTCAAAATTGAATTCACATACGTTTACCTCTCGATCTCCTTCAATCTACAGAATTTGAATAATTGAAACCAACGAAATTGAAGGAACAGACGGGTATTGAAAATAATGGACAAAGAAAGAGAAAGAAGAGTGTTGTGTAATTGTGTTAGTGTGTACTGTGTGTTACATACAGATATGAGATAACTTGAAGTCTTGAGACTTGAATACTTGAGTAGTGAGTAGTGAGTACTGTAGTACAGTAGTACACTAGTACTACTCTTGGTTTTCCCAACGCAACATTAAGTGTGTATAAATACTACATTTTTTGATTGAATAGTTGAACTTTGAGATTAATATTAATTAGAGTAATATTAGTTTTTCCAAGGTCAATTATGCTAGTTAGTCTTTATCCATACTGATTAAGTGTGTTTTAAATTACTTTATTATGCTACAGAGGGTAGTACCCAGCAGCCTTTTCGTCTATTTTATATTTAAGTAGTGATATTAATTAGATATTACATCGAGGATTAATTTTAAATATTTTTCTATTTTATATGGAGAAGTATTACAAAAAAGTCGATAAAAACACACATTTGACTAGTGTGATAGGAGTGTACAAGTTGAATTGACTACGGCGGAAACTGAACCTGATATGCCCGTGATTAATCCAGAGGTGCCGGAGGTACTGGAGATATTAGATGATGATTCTGGTTTTCCAATACTTCCATCTGATCCAGGAAAACAATCTCCAATTACTGCTTATCCTCCTTCCATCCGTGAACAGGTTCGTAGAAAATATTATTCTTAAGGTATGGCGAATCGTCGAGGTTAATTATAGAGTAGATTTTATATTTTATGTGTAAGAAAATTTTTTTATTATAAATTATAAATTTCGCTACTCCTAACTAAATTTTCTGTGTCCGTTTAGATACTCAGCCTTCTGAGAATCTAGAATATTGGTTGCTGATTTCTTTTTTAAATCGACTTTGGCAACACTCTCCTCGCAGTCTGATTCAAGTGATTTTCATTATCCATGTTCACTTCAGTCTCCGTCATAATTCATTTTCCCTTATTCTTGTCCGTAGCAGGATTAGCCACTACCTCACGATCTGTATTCCGGCCTTCATGGGAGCAGGCAGTGTATTCTTATCTTGTTTTGCACACTCACTGGTCTGCAGATGACCCGCACTACCACAACTATAACAAACTAGGGGCAGGTTCTCGTACACCGATAAACTGTATCTTCAACACAAATACCCGTCTCCAAAGGAACGTCAAGACGTATCTGAACGCAAAAGCATGCGAATTTCCATCTCGAAGCATTGTACGTATTGCCATCAATCTTCAGAGGATCCCCACGCAATTCGCCAAGGTTTCAATGATAGCTTCGCGAAAAAGCTCGACTGGCAGATTTAGAACTCTCGCCCATGTAAACGTGGTATTCACCCTATCATTATCACCTTTGAATCCCGGTTTCCACTTACGAATCGAGAGAAAACTTCCTGCAATTTGTCGAGGTCCAGCGGTTAAAATTTTATCGCGAACTTCAGAATTCACACCCTTAAGGCAGTAGCAGTTATGTCCCAAATCCAATAATTCAACATTGCTATTCAGGTTCCACATTCTGTCTAGTTTTTCTACAAGAGCTTGAAAAAACCATGGTTTACCCAAAAAAAATATTATGATGACATCCTTCCAGGATTCCTTAATACTTGACTGAAGTTCTTTGTTCATACTTGTTTAAACGGAAGAGCAGGGGTGGCAATCCAATACTTTAATCATTTTTCGTTCCTCAGAGGACGATTCTTATCGACCGAAACATCTGGCTGTTTAACTCCTGTACTCCCTCCCTCCGTACTATTACACTTCATATATTAAAGTTGGCGCGTAATTTTATACGAAAGTTTAAGATAATGATAAAAAATTAAAAAAGGTGGGGAAAGTGTAATTTTAGTGGGAAAATATGTAATTTTTGTGTAAAGTTGAGAATATTTATTATTTGTTAGTGATGGGTAACTTAGTCTTTTAGTAATGTATGAAATGTGATGGAACAGTTAAAAATGACAAATGTATGAAGTTTATCGGGACGGAGGGAGTATGCATAGGAATCATGTTGCAGAGGGATATCATCGTCCATGGTATTCTGATCAGTTTCAGTTTCGATTAGTTCTAGCATTTTTGTGTTCTAGTCGTTGGGTCGTCCATCTTAGTAAAAGTTGCCGATGGGCGGGGTTGGGTGGTCGAGGGAAGACGCAGGCTGCATATTCCAACCAGATTGCATGAATTGGGCGGCGGCGCAGTTTTAGGTCAGAGCGAGAAAGACGGAGCTAATTTTCTAGATTCCTCTTTTCTGTTTGATGATACATTGTAAAACTCAATTGTTAAAAACATTAACGGATGATACACCTAGCACGGAGGTATCCACATCCTACAAATTACTACAAACATAAAAGAAAATGGTTAGTTTTTCTTCCTACCTATAAATATATTTTGCTTTAACAAACGGATCAATCCAATTTATTGTGTAACCTTAATACATACATATATATATATATATATATATATATATATATATCGTGCGGGTACAAATTATGACAGGAAAAATTGACATTTTAATCAGATACTCTTCAGGATTCTGGTGTCAATTTTTGTTTACTAACCTATCCCGCATTTCACAATATACTCTCTCGTATATACTATACAATTGCCGGAATCCAAAGTACACAACCTGTTCAAGAATTCATCAAGTAATCAGGATCGGGATTGGAATACCACAAACACTATGCCCATCCTTTGTGACAAGTGGTGCAAATGAGGACAATTATGCTGAAGAAAGACCAAGCTCTCTGCAAGAAACGGACCACTTCTTCCATAGTCTACGCATCCCCTATAAACAGTAGACAAAAGAAGATAACAAAAACTCATTTGCCTAAACAAGAGATTGAAACCATTACCAGCCTAAACATAAAAATAGCTACAGATGCCTTTCACCACCTGTCTCATGAGTCATGACCAAGTTGCTCAACCTCTGCATCTCCACACAGATTGAACTTTGGTGGTTTGACTGTAACTAGTTTAGTTCTGCAGAAACTGAATAGTCTGTATCGATCTTCAACAAATAAAATTAAAAACAGAATGTCATCGTACCTTGATATCTTCCTATAGATATAAAACAAAAACAAATATAGCTTTGCATCAATAAAACAAATACTACTACATATGATGCTCTTATCAAATGGTGCCCAAGTTCAAGTCAACTTGCTGCAAAAAATTATGCATTCACATCAATACAATACATTAGTATTTGTATTGGAAATATTCCAATCACCCAGGTAAGAAGCCTGAAGAAGAATTTCTATTCCTAGCTCAACAGAACAGTATGTAGTGAAGAAGATCCTACCGCTAAAACAGCTATGATATTGCAATTTAGTCTGTCCAGATCATGACTCAGTTTGAGTCTAAGAATGGTCAGTTGAATCATTTGGGCAATCCTCCATCACTATTGATCCTTCTTCATACAGACCCATTTTCGGCTTTAGCTTCTAATGCTAGTTTAGAAAAGTCGCTCTCGAAGAAAGCAGAGTGAAGAGCCCTAACGCATTGTTCCGCTTCGTTGTCATTTACTATCAATGATATGTTGACCTTCGAAGCACCCTGAGAGATCATTTGAACATTTACCCCATTTGTCTGGAGGACATGGAAAACCTGCACGTATTTCGAATGATAAGACTGCATTAAGAGCCACAGAAGAGCAACTAAATGGTGATAAGCTTAGCCAATGGCATGAAACTCTGTCATGTCATTTTGCTCTGAATTTAAGATTATGCATCAAAGAATATTCTTTACAAGCAAGACCTGCAACTGCTTTGATAATTGTGGTATTCATTCTATCGGATTAATGGACACAAGTCATTTTACATATAGTAACTTGCTAAAGCACTACGACACTTATTAGGATGAGGCAAAAACCAAGTAAGTAGCAGGCCTCACCTTTTCTAGTATCTGTGAAGATCTCTGAACATTTCCAATGAGAGAGATGATGGATCTATTCTGCAGAAGATTAACAACCGCAATTTTTTCAAGTTCTTCTACCATGTGATCTAGTTCCTGCTCGACATGAAAGAAAAAACATGGGAAACTTATATAGGAATTGAAGAGTACTACAACCACTTCTGATCAGAAGTTATAAGCTAAATTATTAATTTAAGTCGGGTATCGTACGCTTGCCTGCTGGATCAGTTCTCTGCTCCATAACTTGGATGGGTCCAATGTCAAGGAGATACTGACTTCACTAGTGGCAACGACATCCACAGATATGCCTAAATCTTCAAAGGTTGAGAAAACCTAAATTGAACAGTACAAGATGACTTTTATAAGTCATAGTTCACAGTAGATAAGTATCATAACGGTTAGAAGTGCATTACAATCTGATGGGGTAAAATCCAAAAGCGGTACCATAGTGCATGACATTTCCAACTTTGTTACCTTATTGCAGTTGCTTATATCTTAGATGCCTAATTATGACAGCTTGTTTAATTTGGGCGTTCCAATCAAATTAATTCATTGGGAAATACAGAAAACATAAGCACCCTAATTGAACAAGCTGTCATATTAAGATAACTAAATTCATGTGCAGCTGCAACACCGTATCAATTATCAAAATCATAAATTTCTCAGTTTCCTTTTAATTTTTAGCTAGAAATTGTTCTCCAATTTAATTTTAGCAAGATGGAAGCAATGTCGGAAAGAATGCTATCTTCACAACGCATTAGAGGAAAACATCCAACCTGTTTTTCATTTTGAAAGAAGAGTATGAAGCAACAATCAAGATGCTTTATACTCGAACGACTATGTACATAGAGAAATCGGTGAGTGAAATTCATGAAATACTGTCATGCCGCCACATTATATGCTTGTTCTGTTTGAATCTTTTAAACTCTTGAGCAATGCAGCAGTGGACCTTATTAGATAATGACTTTATATGTTTAAATGCCACAACTGTGTAGAGCTATAATATCATTATAGAGAGGTTTTGACATTCATAGTTTAAGATCTTTCAACAGAGGCAACATAAAATATTGAATATTAATCTCCTCATACATATAAATTACAGATTTGGGACTGACATTATGCGAAACGCATACACTTGGGTATCACTATTATAAGCTTTGACACCTTAAACCAACTGGATTTCATTTTTAGCAAAATTGTCAAGAGGTGGAAATCTCATAATCATGCTGTAAATTCATGTACTGAAATGTAGTTACATGGTATAAATAATTAAAAAATAATAATAAAACACAAGAAGAATATTGGTGTTAATCCTACGGTTTTACTCGAATCCAGAAAGTAGCAGATTATATAATTACATATTTACATTCATATAACCAAAAAGTTTATTAGATTCTTGCAGCACAATCAGTCAAGACATTATCATCCAAATATAATGACACCTTGCACAACAGACATCACCTAGTGATAGTAATAAAGTAGAATGTCCAGAAGACTGCTGTACATGCCGCACAAAAACAAAAAGAATACTTCAAATCGACTTTGAGAATTAGTCAAGTATCTTGGAGTGTACAGGTGCTCAAATATATATCACAAAATTGTCACTGATACGAAAAGTTTAAGATAAAAAAACGAACATAAGAAAATAAAACTGACACCATGTTGAGATATTCAGCTTTTGGTACCCAAGTCAGGTACCTTATGGTGACAACTTGTCTAATTTGGTACTCCAGTAATTTACGTGCTTTCCGACAAATTATGTGCCTGGAGTGCCCAAATTGATCATGTTGTCACTATAAGGTATGTAATCATATACACTTAGTCAGCTACAACAAGGGGACAGAATCAGACAATGTTTCAAATATGTTGTTACCCTTTTCTGAATATTACCCTAGTTTAGTGAGGTCTTACCTTAGCTAGAAAACCAAATTGACCAAGCATCCTGGTGCTGACAATGTCCAACATCGTGACGTTTCGTTTCAGGACAATGCTAGTAAGAACAGCCTGAAAACAAATGCTGTTGTTCAAGTTTGCTAGGAAAAGTTGTGTTGCTATGTAGAGTTACGCCACCAACCTCACTCATGTCTCTTGTACGCATAATAAGGGTTCCTGGTGCCTTTGAATTATAGGAGTTCTTAACCCGGACTGGAATATCACCCTCCCGAGCAGGTCTCATCGACTGGGGATGAAGTACCTTTTGACAAATAAACATGAACAGTGTCAAATGCAATAACATAAAATAGGGAAAACCCATACCCTGGACGCAAAGATTCCATTCTAATTCTCTGACATCCTAATAATGAAGTCGAGCATTGTATATTTTAAGAAATTTAAGTACTTTCTAAAACTAACATTAAATCCTAGGAACTTTTTATTCATATTTAATAAGCAAATCCAGAAAACACCTCATAACGAGCTGTGTTATTATTTCATTCTGGAGGTTCTACAACACCAAGTTGTATAATTGTACTTGAAACAAATTAGATGATACCTGAGCACCAAAATAAGCAAGTTCAGCTGCTTCATCAAATGTTAGATAGGGCACAGGCTCCGCACGAGAGTGTATATTAGGGTCGCAGGTTAAAACACCATCCACATCTTTCCATACCTACAAGTGATGAAAAATTAAACTATGTACGCATGCATGCAGTGGCACAGTAATGCATGTGGAAATATACTATGGCTAAAATGGTATTTGGTGTCTAAAAGCAAAACTTTTCGAAAAAAATTGCTTAGTTTGAATACATACTTAAAGAAATGCACTTGAACCTCCTGATTTTGACTTTGATCATTACAACCAGGTTAGATTATGTTCAATAATATGCATTTGAGACTTTGTGAGACATAATAGCCAACCACACAATCATCTTGATGGCCTACAAAAATGAGATTCTGAGAAATAGGATTCCGATTAATTTTTTCTTTGATCTTTACAACCAGATTAGAATAATGTTTGTTAACAGGCATTGAGCCTTTGCCATTTGTGACAAGCTACAATTTGGCATAGTACTAGGGCGAATAGAGTATAATCAATAGCCAACCACAGTACCACACAATCAACCAAATGCCCTACAGAAATGAGATTCTAGAAAACCTTGTGTGCGCCGTGTTCATGAATATTCATTTATCCAACCCAATCAGTAAAATCAAATGGCATGAAAATGTCTTTGCACCTTCTCAAACTTGCTCGTTCTTCTCTTTCTAAAACTTTAGCATCAGTTGGGAGAAAGGCTATAGGTTCAGAAATGTTTAGATATAATACACAAACCGTACTAATTTAGCTAAGGGCAGAATGCACAACTAAGAATGCAAACACTAAACCACCTTACGTGCATTAGCAAATATACAGTATCAAAGTTTTTGCGATTGTTAGATTCATATATTTCAATTTGCATAGATGAATATAAAGAGTTAACATTGCTGACCTGAATCTCTCTCAAACCCAATGCTTTACCAATTGTCGTAGCCGTCAAATCACTGCCACCCCTCCCTAATGTTGTCACTGCACAAGTTCTCCAGCCCTAGATTATAATGTTGTTAAATTCCACTATTATATGACTTCAGTACACTAGAGAAGAAAGAATATGTAGATGAATAAGTAAAGGGAGCAACCTTCCCAAGGAAGCCCGTAACAACAGGAATTGCAGGATCATTAATCCAATCACCATGCAGTTTCTTTGCAACAGCGGGGTAGGTTGCTTCCAAAATATCAGCATTTGTAAAGTCATCAGTAGTTATGAAACCTATCTCGAAGGCATCATACTGCAAAATAATATTAAAACTGGAGAAGTTAGAAATAACAAACCAACAGTGCTTATTTTAGCACAAAAATCAGAGTACATCTAGTGAATAGGTACATGAATTGGTTGTTAACTTTGTTCAAATGGTGGAATAGAAATGACATACTTGACGAGCTTTTACACCAATTATATTCAAATAAGAAGCAAATATCCTAGTAGACATGCACTCCCCAAAGGAGACTAGATAGTCCCTTGTCCTCAAGGTCAACTCTTTCATCATTGCAATTCCATTTAGAAGTTGTTCCAACTCAAAGAGATGTTCTGCAAAATGCTTCTCGTAAGAAAACAAACGAAAAAACAAAATGCAATTAAACTAGTCATGGAGCAAAGTGCTTTAAGACAAAGATCAGAGGACCAACTATTACACAAGGACCTTACAAACAGCATAGACAGGAGGACCTTGTGCCCATGGGTTAACAACAAATGTTGTAGCCGCAACTTAAAGCAATACTATGCACAAACAGGACTTATCATAAATACTAGTGACACCAATATTTAGTCTGCAGTAACAATTAAATCTTTGATTGAGAAGGTACAAGCCCTTGCCCCCAGTTAGATTATTGTTGTTGATAATTATCCAATAATCCGCTTCGAGTTAACCACAACACACGAACTATGAGACATAATGCAAAAATGGTAACTGCACTGTATGGAAGCACTTACTTGTTATTACAGCTCTATCGATCCCGAGTTCATCAGCCGTCCTATATATGGCAAATGTGAGCTTTTACAAAACAGAAATTCAAAAAAAAAAATGAACATATACCTAAACATAGTTACCGCAAATGTAAATTCTTTATGAAAGCCAACTCCTGGAGATCAGAAACATTTGAAACACCACAAGTAACCGCTTTTTCTCCAGCCTGATACACACAATTTATACATAAATCTAAGCTCAGCTCAACAACTCATGATCCGTTAAAAGTTAATTACCATAAGGAGGTTGTTGGTTGTTTTCCCCATAGCAGAGAGAACAATGACAGGCCGCTCTTCCGGAAAACTAAGAATAAGGTCAGCCACTTCCCTCATTCTAGCTGCAGAGGCAACAGAGGATCCTCCGAATTTCATCACACATGTCAACTCCTTAGATGTTTGTTCAGAATCTTGATTCCTTTCAAGCACATCAACGTTTGGAGCTACACAACGGATGCGAATTGGTTGCACAGGTAAACGAAAATGGCGAACCGGGGAAGCATAAAGGTGGTGTCTTTGTATAAATTGAGCAAATGAGGAGGGTCTTCTTGAGAAAGAAACACATGGGGTGTGTGTTTTAAGCCCACAGGAATGCAATGTGGTGGCCATAATCGATGAATTGAATTGAATGAATCAACAAGAGATGATATTTCGACGAATATATTGGAAAAGCAAATAACAACAAGGAAGGAAGAAACAACGACCTGTCAATTCAATTCATACAAAATGAGAGAATGAAGCACCTAAAATCTGGCATGAACAAATCCAACAGTTGAATTGAATGATAGCAAGAAATCCAACAGTTGAATTCAATTGAACGGAGCTGGAGTTGAAAACGGAGGCGGTGGTGGAGAAGCAGACGATTCGGAGGGAGGCGGCCAGGCGGGTGAAGTCGGAGGCGGTGGTGAAGAAGCAGACGATTTGTTTCGGAATTGGGATGGCTGGGTCAACGGCTAGGGTTGGAACTTGGTCTGGGTTTATGCTCAGCCTTAAATACGGTCATACCATTAAGGTTAAGTTGCACATAAATTTTCGAGATTCCATCTATAAAACTATAGAGTTAAAGTGAATTTGAGCAATCTTATAATGAATAATCAACATAGAAAACTTTCAGTTCACACACAAATGAGAAAAAAGTGCACTGGAAATAAATTGTGTTGGTACAATGGGACCAACATATCATCCGGAGAGTTTGACATAAGACTTTCTTCATTAGTTGATGCTCACTTCGTTTCAAAATCTCGGACACATCAACATTTTATTCACTGCAAGTCTGCAGTTCTCTACCCCAACATGGCGTGTATGTTTCGAGTATTGATGGTGAAAACAATATACCACATCTGGACGGTTAGAAATGCGATTATATTCCAACATAAACTATGAGAACATCATGAAGTATTCTGCTCGATTACTCAAGCAGTTCGGCTCCGGTGTAGATTCGGGAAGTTGGCAGATTTTATTTCAACATTTATAGATTAGTAGCATGTTTATTTTTATATATTTTGTCACATAGCTAATGTTGGGGTTGAATTCTGATCAGCCCTTAAATGAATTAATATATTATTTTATTTTTGGAACAATTATCTAATTATTTTTATTAATAACGAAATAAAGAGGTTCATGAAAATTTATAGGACCTCGAGTACAAAAGGTTAGTACTGAAGATCAACTTGCAGATATTTTCACTAACCCACTCCAGGAAAGTAGGTTTTCAACCTTAAGACACAATCTTGGGTTAATGGAGTTGCCACAGAACTGAAAAGTTCTAATTCTCGAAGGTCTTAAGTGAGAAAAGAAGAAAAGAAACAAGTATCTAAAGCAGGTATTCAGATAACCTATTTGCAAAGAAGAGATGCAAAATGTGTTTCTGAGAATAAACACTCAGAAAGGTTTGTTGTTTCTGAAACGGGTATCCAGATAGGCTATAAGGTATACAGCTTCTTAGCTCTGAGAACTAGACTTAGACTTCTGTATAGTCACATAGTGTGGGGGAACATAAATTCTACATTTGTACAATTTCTGAGAGTCAAACATGTCTAGGGTTATGTGTTGTTTCATTTTTATGATAACAAACATAAAACAAGACTCAGTTCTCAGAATGATAAGTCCAAAAACTGTATTTTCTCACACAAGAATAGTGACTTATGGATATATATTACCAAAATTCATTAAGTGGACACGGGAACATTTGTTCATTGATATCATTGCAAAGATATTCAACTAAAGCCCTTGATGAATAAATGTTTCATCTCAACGGATGAGATTGATTCTCGGCAAGTAATGTCTGTTGGAAAAACAGACATGGCCCGCTAAGCATTAAATGCAAAGTAGAAACATATACCATGCCGATGCACTGTACACAGTTAAACATACAATACCTCTATACGTATGTTGTATCTATGTATTATTTACCTGCTACATATAAAGGATTTTGGTAAGAGACAAACACTTTTACCAAATCCGAAATTTCATCTTGCATCAAAATAGCAAAAACCTTCAAGTTTTTCTGAGAATTCTTTTGCAAATCTCTTTATTCTTGCCAAGTCATCTGAAAAGATAGACTATTCTCGATCAAATACTAATTTGGAACACTCACTCTCCACTATAAAAGAGATGGCTCCTAAGAAGACTACTCCCAAGAACATTGTTGCGACTATCTCTGTTGGTCCAGATAACAACAAAGGAAAAGATTAGAGGAGGAGGGTGAATAATCTTTTCAAACTTTTATTGATAAACACGATTTCTCAAATACTTGAAGGTATCTGATACTTATAATCAAAGAGAGAAAGTCATTATGCGATAGATAAATGAGTTTGTGCTTAGCAAGGGTAAATGTGTGTGTGTGTGTTGCTGAAATTTAAATACATAAAGTAAATGACACTGCAAGTATAATGTTATCTGGAGGTGGTGTAATCTTCCAACTAATCCACTCGGCCTTCAGAGACCTAGAATCCACTAGAACAGATAATTGAGTTCTCTTTACAATAGATCTTATTCTAAGATTCCTATAACAAATGGTTCTCAACCAAATGTTCCCCCTGAGTTGTTCCCCAGATCCTAGAGCCAAGTACCTAATGTACTCAAGATAACCTTGGAGTTATTCATTGATTTCTCAAATCAAGTACTTCTTGTACTCCCCGCCTTGATGGTGTTGGTTATGATGTTTGTCAGGTAAGCTTCTCTTTATAACTTTTCAGTTATGACCAGAGCTTGAAGAGATGTCACTACTTGATACACTTGTTCAGTATATGGTAGGTTCTCTTTGACTGACCCAAGTTTGTGAGATTTGTTCAAGAGAATGAATCTCAGATAATAATTCAACAATTCAACTCTTACACAAATTACACTACTTGTTGAAGGATCAGGACACTTAGAACTACTAGTGAATTCTTGAGCTTGTTAGTCACAACAGAAAGCTTTGAGAATTGTAGTAAGAATGCTTGAGAGAATACTTGCTTGATTGTAGATGTGAGCGTAGTTCGTGTGTGTATTTATCAGCTTCTAAGTGGTGATATTTACAGGTGAATTTGATAGTCGTTTGAATAGTATCCGTTGGATTAATTTTGAATGCATTCCGTTCATATCTTGAAATTAGTACTCCCATGTGTATATCTCTTTTCAGAGAGTTCTGCAGAAGGATAATGACATTTCTGTCCAGCATTAAATGCACTGTACTATATTTCGTCCAATAGTCTCAACGAATGCATGTAGCTTTCTGAAGCATCACATGTTCCATCTCCCATAAACGTGTTGTCTCATAAACTTAGTTATGACTTTTTTTTTGTGAACAAAATACAAGTCTTTACATAGCTTTCTGGAAGTAACTATATGAGGAGACTTTCCTCCTTTGCCTTGAGATACCTTTGTGCAAAAAGGTCTTCTCCTTTGCTTGAATGCCTCCTCCTTGTTTTCTTCTTCGAGCTAAACAAAAATTACATTCAGAGACCTAACATCCTATGTCAAGGTTTTTAAAAACTATCATACTTGGTGTATTTCTTCTTTACAATGGTCAAGTGACCTAGAGTACTAAACACCTTTTTGAAACCAGGTCAAGTCATTGTGCTAAGTGATCAAAATACTAACAGATATTCCTAACAAAATTTCCCCTTTTTGATCAGACAACAATGACTATCACTACAGTCCTATTACAGATTGGAGAAGTCAAATTTCCAGCACTTAATCATTTCAGAATGATACAGCAGTTATGTTCAAATAAGTGCAGAAAGTAAGTCATCAACCAAATCACAAGGAGTGATCTTTGATGAAAAGTTATCTTCTATTAAAGTATCTGAGAGTATGATAATCAGAACTAACAATTACAGAACAAAAGATAACGTACAAGAATATATCAAATGAATACATCAGCAAAAATACACAAAACAATACATAAGGAAAATAGAACAACAGGAGAGTCCAAGCTCCAAGGGACATTCTATATCCTCAGTCTTCAAATCTTCAGAATCTTCAAAACACTTGGTTGTCATCAACCTTAAGCTCTTTAGACAGTCCTTCTGGGTTAGTTTCTGAATCTCTTATCATTGTGATCTCTCTTGTCAATGACATAGTCAAAGAGATAGGTTCTTACAGCCATTTCAGTCTCTCTGGCAACCTTGAAACTGTCTAACCCAGTAGACTCTTCCGCATTTTTAGGCATGCTCTATCTTGGTCTCAATCAGTTTGAAGTGCTTGTAGATGACTCTCAAGTAGTTCATGTCATCATCATATTCATCTTTATTCATGTAAAATGACTCATATGGTAGTACTCCAAGCTTCATATGTGAGCTATATCATGTTCCCAGCAGTTTAGGTACTTTGTGAACATCATCTGGCTTGTAGATAGGAACATCTTCCTTCATATCCTTAGCCATGGCATCTCTTCTTATTTTTACTTCAAAATCAAGCCATGTTTTCACATGTACAAAATTTATTAGATGGGGTCTGTTGACTCTCCATGCCATCAGCTGGTTGAAAATAGGATCAGGAAATTTCCTATTCAGCAGTAAGTGTTGTAGATCTAGAATCCAGTAGCCATTTAGTTGTCTTATGCATTGATATGCATACTAGCTATCATGATTCTTGGTGTACTCAATTAATGCATCTTCTGGCCTGGGAGGAAGTTCTTCAGTGTTGGTTCTCCCAAACCTTGCATTTCTTCTTTGTCTTCTATTCATTCTGGGATGCTCCCTAGATGTATTCTGAGTGGGGGTATGACTTGAAGAACCACCATGGACATATTTGGAATGTCCATATGGTGTTCTGGCAGCAATTGGTGTTGCAACAATAGGTTCAGATACCTCATCAACTCTCTTTCTCTTTCTGTGAGAGGATTCTCATCATGATCGAAATCATCATCATCGAGATTGTTGTGGCCTTGATCATTTGGTGAGTAGGTATCTTCATTACCTTTCTTCTTAGTGATCTCACCTTCTTCTTCTTCTTTTTCTTCAGAAGGTTTATCAGATTTCCTTGGGGACTTGGTTCCCCTTGGACTTTCTTGTGTAGCTCTGGATCTAGTCAGTGGGGGTGTGGTGGTAGACTTGAATAGGAGGGAGGATCTCTGATTGTTAGAGGTTTTTCCGCAGTCTGCTTCCTCTTATCTAGTTCTCTTCTTGATCCTCCCCTCTTAGTCATTGTAGTCTGAGTCAAATTGACATAGGCCTCTTGCAGATAGTCAAAAGTGTGCACTCAATACATTCTGGCCCTGTACCAGTTTCTGAACTTCAGAATGTAGTGACTCAAACTAATCAAGTAGTAGATGTTCTCTCTTGGAGATCTGCTCCAGTGGCTCATACATCTTGTCTATGTTCCCAGCAGCATAACTAGATTCCATTAAAGCATTCTAAGCGGTCTCTAGATAATCATCTCTCTGCATACCTAGATCTTTTTGTGCAATCATGAGAGATGTTGTCCTTCTGGACATTAGCTCAACAAAAGCCTTGAACTTTGGAGGGATGGTGGCCAATGCAATGTTATTTTGTTCAAACAATTCTTTCTTCAGATTCTTCAAGATAATGAACTTGTTCTCAAAAACAGTGTTATCCTTTGGTGCTTTGTCAAAGGTCCTGGTTGCGATCAATTTTCTCTTCAGATGAGACTCAAACATGTGCTCATTTAAGTTGTCCATCTCTTTATCTTTCTAATCCATTCCAGTAAGATGGTTAGCACCATCTTCATCAGACCAATCATCTGAGGACTCATCTTTAAGGGCAGAAACAGTTTTCTTCCCTTTGTCATGTGATGGTCCGGCTAATTGTAATGCAGCCTCAGCATCTTGCTAATCTTCTACCAGTGATTGAAGTTTGTTAGGAATACCTGTTAGTATTTTTGATCAATCACCATATGACTTATCATTAGTACAGAAAGGTGACTAGTACACTTACTTCACTTGAACATTGTAAAAGAGAAAAACACTTAGTATGTTAGTCAAGTTAAGCTTGTATTAGGATTATTAGGTCTCTAAATGTAATTTTATATTTTGAGAAGGCCATGAAGAAGGGTCCTAGAAATTGATTGTAATCGAAGATTTTAAGACTGAAGATTGCAAAAGTTTGATGAAGACATAAGAGTTAGTATTCTCAGATAGATTATGTTCAGAAAGCATATTATATAGTGCAAATGGCATATTTGTCTCTGAATATATGACATCATTGAGTCAAGGAGCATGCTAGCTTTTAGAATAGCTCATGTGTCCGTTGAGACTACAAGACAAAGAAATAGTACATTGTATTAATTACACCGACTGAAAAGTCGATCAAGCTTAGTCCTCTCTGAAAAATGAGAAAGGGACTTCTGAGTACTTATTTCGAGATATCAACGGATTGAATTCTGAGAAGGTCTAACATATACTATTCAAATGACTCTCAAATTCATCTAAAATGTCACCACTTAGAAGCTGAAAAATACACACGAACTACGCTCATACTTTCATATCAAGCAAGTATTCTCTCAAGAATTCATACTATAATTCTCCAAGCTTAATGTTGTGACTATCAAGCTTGAAGAATCGCTAGTAGTTCTAAGTGTCATGAACATATAACAAGAGTTTGTTATTCGTGAAAGAGTTGAACTTTCGGATACCCTTAATGAAGCTCATTCTCCAGAACGGATATCAACACTTGGGTCAGAAAGGAGAAACCATATACTGAACAAGTATATTAAGTAGTGTAATCTCTTCAAGCTCTCTGAAAACATAGCTGAAAAGTTATAAGAGA
>JAYMSP010002397.1:0-24553 GCA_036897095.1 Plantago elongata
AACTTCATTATCCTTAATTAATTTAGTTTCATATATATATAACTATGTCGATCATACTATCCTACATATCACCCACCTTGATTAATTTAGATATAAACTTATCCTACTCTGCATACTATGATATAAATGGTATCAGAGCCATAAGACCATTTATATCAGAGTATGCATATATATATAACCTGGCTCTTATATATATATATATATATATATATATATGGATAAATAGATACTTTTGTGTTCAGGTTTACAGCTAACTGATAAGCAGTTGGAAAATTTTACTTTTGCAGAGGTCGAAGATTTCGTTAAGAGGAATGGATGGAGTTTGAGCCATGTTGAAGGTAAGCTTGTTCCGGACAATGTAGTACAAATAATGGTATCAATAACTTGATTTATGAGGAGATGTCGTATGATATTCACGAGTTGAATGCACATCATAATCGTATGTATGCGTGGCTGAATGATGAGTAAAGGAACGTGCACCATGCATACTATGATGGATGTTGTGGATTCCGGTGAAGTCGGCGTATTCTTTCTCCATGGTTATGGTGGCACTGGCAACACATTTCTATGAAATACACTATGGTTATGGAGGCATTGGCAAGACATTGTATGAATGAGATAATTCGATCGTTACAAACGTAAACCACAATATATGCAAAATACTTTTGTAAAGTAATGTGTCGTCGTTGATTAATTTGTGAATCAGATTGTAATTCCTGTTTTTCAGAACACTTCTTATGTTCTTTTTGTAGGAATAAAATTTTAAAACTTTCAAAATAAATAAATTATAACTATATAAAAAAGTTTTGGTGGCGAAGAAAAGTTTTTCAAAATGTTTTGGTATGATTTAAAAATAAATCGACCATCCAACCTTTGTGTAAGGTCAATTTTTTTAAAAAGTTATTGGTGTCGATTGCGAGAAAAAGAGAAATGAGATAAACTCAAAAAAGGAAATTTCAGTTACGTGAAATCAATAAAATCACCAAAATCAAAAACGAAAAAATTGAAGAATCGAGAGAAGAAACTTGAAAATCGAGGAAATGACAAACTAACCTAAAAGTGAGAAAACACATAAAAAACAACAAAACTAACTGAAAATTGGGAAAATACACAAACATCAACAATTAGCGGCCAAACATAGGCAATTAAAGTTCAATATTAACAATTTCACACGAAGTCACGAAATATACTCTTACGATAAATTATTAGAAATCACCAAAATCAAACGAAAAAAATTGAAGAATCTAGAGAAGAAACTGAAAATCGAGGAAACAACAAGGTTATGACTTATATGAGTTGTGTAGTGGGAGATCTGTCGGAGAAGACAAGCGGAAAAGCTCTGATTCCGGCCAACTGTTTTAAAAGTCGATCAAATGAAAAACAAAATCGGTAAAAAGGTAGATTGGACCATGAACTACTCAAATATGCAATCGGATTTAAGATTGGTGGCCGGACGGCGGAGATATCGCAGGAGAAGACAACCGGATTCCGGCCAACCGTTTCAAAAGTCGACCAAATGAAAACGAAACCGGTAGAAAAAACTAGCTAACTTGTTTAAAAAATAGTGCATTTATATAATGAGTTTTTTTAATAAAAAAGATATTTGAACTGAAAAACTAACTGAAAAGTTGATGGTAAAAAAGTTCATGACATAGCCTAAGTTGCAATTGATTCAATAATTTTTTCAGCCAATAAGAAAAAGAACAGTTTTTATAATCAAAGCCGGTTTTACTAGGGCAGCGCCAAAAGGGAAAATTAACTAACGAATAAGGTTGAAAATTCGGCTGAATTTAGATTCTTCTCACACCAAGCAAAAACAACATAACACAATATTCACCACCACCAGTAGATTTAAATAGTCCATTCTGTCACTCTCACTTCCCAAGCAAGCTCACTACTCTGCAAGCAATCGCAGTGCCCACCGGGAATTCATCAGCCATCGCAGAAATGACCGGAAAAACGCTGGTGGAAGTTGGAGAAGACGGCGTTGCTGTTGTTTCCATCAACAATCCGCCTCTCAACCTTCTATCTGTTAACGGTACTTCCGCGCACCTCTATTTCACTCTACTTTCTGATTCTCCACGCGATTCAACATATACTCAACTGCTGATATCTTCATTTGCCAATCGGATTCAAGTGACAACTGTAATCGAGTTCAATCGGAGAATCGAGAACTGATTATATATGGTTTCATAGGAAAAATTTAATCGAGAACATGCTTATTTAGTTTGTGATGATCTTCTGCTCGTTAGGTCAGTGCTGATGTATTGAGGTTGGCTTGTTTTAGTAACGATTTGCAATAGCATAGTATGATTTGAATGTTTTAAGAGCTATGAAAATGAAATAATTTCAATGGCATGTAGCCTAGGAACATTATATTTGGTTGTATTCTAATTCTAGGCTTAGTCAACTCGATAACGAATAAGAATATTTACGAGAAAAAACCATTTGCTATCTATATAGAAAGATAGTCAGATATATAGATGGGAAGAACCAAAGAAAGACAATTAGGCGTGATTAGGGAATTATAGTTCGAATGCTGCATCTTCTAACGGATATAGAAAAGTTGTTTGGAAATGGAAATGGTTGTCCGCTGGTCCCTGCTATACATAATCTTCCTGGACCGGTAGTCACTCTTGTTATATCATCACTTTTCTTTCTATATCTGAATACATTGCAAGTGTTGAGAATTTATGTTTTTTCGCAGTGATGCTAAGTCTGAAGGAGAAACTTGAGGAAACTCTGTTAAGAGCTGATGTGAAAGCAGTTGTTATTACTGGTAAGAGCGGGGATGAGGGAAGATAGTCATGCACTTCTGTATTCCAAATCTAATTGCGTGTTAGGTATGCAGGTTCAAATGGGAAGTTCTCTGGAGGATTTGATGTATCCGCTTTCGGTGGATCTCAGGTGAAAAGAAGTATGTCCGACTGGCTACACCAATGTCAATTTCCATAGTACCTTTACATGGTTCCTGTTATTCTAAGAAGTTAATGATGCAACAGCTAGGAAGGAGCTTGGATTTTTTTCCATTGAATTCCTCACTGACACATTGGAAGGTAGTCACTTAACAACACCTCTGCACGCGCGTTGTTATTGAATTATTTCAAACTTTTGGCAATTATGTACTGGTCATTTTTAGCTGCAAGAAAACCAATGGTAGCTGCTGTTGAAGGGATGGCTTTTGGTGGTGGACTGGAAATTGCTCTTGTACGTGTGATTCCTCCCCTCTAAGTCTTCCACTTATCTGCTTGTTAATTGCCACTAATACACTGCTGCTCTTTTAAGCTGCATTTTGTACTCAATTGGTGTCGGTGCCAGTGTTCATATTAAAATTTATGGGATACATGTTTTAGTAATACTTTTGGGTAGTGTTAAAGGTGCAGGGTTGGAAGGCACATGGGGCATCCGAGTTAGAGAGTGTATTTGTTATAGAATGAAAAGTTAGCATTAGCTTATCACCTAGATGAACTTGTTAACCATTTATTTTTATATTCTATATTTAGCAAAATAACTAATGTATAAAAATCTTCAATCAAAATCATTAAACCAACTAGCTTATCATATCCCAGTTTCAGCTACCGGCTAACATATCAACTAGATTTCCTAACAGAGCCAGGTTAAAGTTTTAAAACTAAACTTGGTAAAAAAATCGAGTTTAGATGATATTACGGAACTCTCAGAAATTGATCACTCATATGTATGAGGGGTGTACAGGGTTTAGTTGCAACTGAGTTTTAATGTTCTTCTTGTCTAGGCATGTCATGCACGCATATCAACTTCCTCTGCACAGCTAGGACTTACTGAACTTCAGTATGGGATTCTTCCTGGATTTGGAGGTACAGATGGTTTGTGCTGGACATCTTTTCGTCCAAAATGCTCACTACTCTCCATGGGTTCCATAATGTGTTTTTTTCTAATCTTAGTTTAATCCCTCCCGTGAAACTATTTAACCAAAGTACTTTTTGCACTTTATGTGCCAAATATGAAATGCTTGTTTGAGCTATGTCCATCAAAATACTGTTTCTTATTTATTTATACATTTTTTCTCTTTACCTTCCAAGACTATATTGACTATATATACTTGATGATAAGGTGTGTGTTGTATTCAACTTTAACGGAATGCAACTGCTTGTTTAAAATCCAATCTAAAACTATATTGTCCAGGCCTAAGACTTGATTATTGTACTGCAATACACGGAACTGGTTTGTGTTGTGGTTCAGCTGATAGTATGAGCAGAGAACCAAGGGTGTCCTAGCACTCTTTTTTTGAAACTCTATGCACCTGACACATTTAGAAAAATGTTGGTGGTTTTATTAAATTTTTCATTATCAAATGAAAAGACCAAGTAGGTGCGCCACATGCATTTGCCAATGTTAAGGTCTGCCTGTCTAGAGGTTGTGAAGGCATATATAGATATCCAGTTAATTCTGCGTAAAAACTTCAGATAGACAAATAGGTTGAGTGATTATTTGAGCTTCTTAGACCAATTTGACATGATAAGTGATTGGGAAGTGCTTGCTGCGACAGCAAAGCCACGCCTTTTAGGGTGGCCCCACCTAGTGGCTGAAGGTGTAACAAAAGTGACATAAGGGATTGATAAATAGCATGAAGAAAAATGAAAGCATTGTTTGATGATTTCTATTGTGTTTCATTCTATCACATTTTGATCCAATTTTGGTTCTGAAAGCATTATCCGTGTACCTTTTATTTTGGGAAATTCTTCCACATGGACCGTATAGACCCAGTCTGTGTTAGAATTTTCCTTTTATTTTAATCATATTGCATGCTCATTGGTTGTTTGCACAGGAACACAAAGGCTTCCAAGGCTTGTTGGGCTATCTAAATCCCTTGAGATGATACTGGTACCAAAATTTTATCTACTCTCTGTGTCTGAGTTTCTTCGTATAGATCTCATAAAATCCTTATATGATTTCAATCAGATGTCAAAACGAGTAAATGGGGAGGAAGCCCAAAGCCTTTCCCTTGTGGATGCCACAGCTTCAGCAGATAAATTACTCGCAGTAGCCCGTCAGTGGGCGTTGGATATTTATGAACGCAGAAAACCATGGATAATTAGTCTCTATAAAACTGAAAAATTAGAACCCTTGAGAGAAGCTAGAGCAATACTCGAGTCAGCCCGATTAAGAGTTCAGAGAGATTCTCCAAATTTAAAGCACCCGTTAGTATGCATTGATGTAATTGAAATGGGTATAGTATCAAACCCTCGTAATGCCTTATGGAAGGTAAATTAGACTTGCTTCTTTCTCCTTTTCTTTTCAGTGATGTGGTTTCACTCTATAACATATTGGGTTTTACTTTCATTTCCTTATCAGGAATCAGAAGCACTACAAGAACTTCGACAATCAAGTACATGCAGGAGTCTAATCCATTTCTTTTTTTCGCAGCGTCAAATTTCAAAGGTTCTTCAGATGTCTTGAATCTTTCTTTGACTTCTGATCTATGGAAAGTTCACTGATGATTGTTTGAATGTCAATAGGTGTTTAGCTGCAATATACTTATATACATAAATAGGAGAGGGTTATCCATGGAACAGTTAATGGTCTAAAGACTTGTCCTAGTGACAAGCTCTATTAGCAACAATGTATCGTGGGTGAATTCTTGTCATGCACCTCTATTTTGAAGAAGTAAATATTTATAGGAGAACCACACATTAAGAATAACTGCACTAGATGTGAAATTGAAATACAAGTTGAGCAATCATAACTGTCTCTTAGTTAGTATAATGCTGCTGAGAGAGGGATATGATCATCTAATTGCATGTCCCTTTTCTATGTCGCCTATTTGTGTCAGATTCCTGGGGTTTCTGATATGAATTTGCAGCCGAGGAAAATAAGAAAGGTCGCTATTGTTGGTGGGGGATTATTGAGTACTGAAATAGCAGTAATGTTACTTCTTCGGAATTACTCCATAATTCTGAAAGAGAACAACAGCGAGCGCCTATCTGATGAGATTGAGAAGATAAGAAGTTAGTCCTCGCAACCTGGTATTAAGTTCTTTCTGAGCACGATTTATTCATGGGAATTGACATCTTCTATGGCAGGGTGTTTGCAACATCAGTTGATAAACAAAAAGGCAACTTCGGAGATGGTTGAAAATGCTTTCAATCTTCTGGAAGGTGTTCTCGATTATAAAAAGTTTCAGGATGTTGATCTAGTGATAGAGGTAGGCTACTCAGCTTTATGGCACTATTTTTTGCAAATAACCCCTAGCAATACATGGTGAATTACAGGACCAGTGCATTATAAAGGGATCCCATTTAACAGTATTTCTCAGGTGGATTTTGAACAAATTTCTTTTGACAGAATGCTGGCTTCCGTTTTCTGGCCTGGGCATCTTACTATTTTCTTTGTAGTTACACCATGTTGGGCATTATATGGTTACCTTGACTGAAATGCATGTCACAAATTATGGTACTGCGTTATTTGGGATTAACCATGAACGAATGAAAAAAGTAACGATAAAGAACGTTTAAACCTGTTTCACATGTTGGTATATTTGTCTGAAAACTTTTGGATATGTGTTCTCACTTCTGAGGCTTCACTTGTCTCTGACATTCATCTGGACCTAAAGCAGGCTGAATCTGAAAGTTTGTCCCTGAAGCAAGAGATCTTTGCTAATCTTGAGAAGTATTGTGCCCCACATTGTGCATTTGCCAGTAATTGCTCAAAGTTCAGTTTGAAAGTGATCGCAGAAAGGACCAGGATTCAAGATCGCTGTGCCAGGATGCACTTTTTCTGGTAAATTGTGTTTTAGAATGTTTTGCTGTATGACTTTGGTTGTCTTGAAGTTTCCTCACTAATTATGGATGTAGCCCTTCTCCAGCCATGTCTCTTCTGGAAATAGTTCCTACGAAGAACACAACACCTCAAGTAATCATCAATTTAATGGACTTCGGGAGGAAATTGAAGAAGACTCCAATTGTTATTGGTGATGGGAAAGGCTATTCAGTTAACAACATGATCATTTCATATTTCCTTTCAGCCATATTACTTGCCAATCGAAGTGTAGATATTTACCTGATTGATGAGGTTTTAACTAGATTCGGAATGCAATTTGGTCCATTCAGGTATGCTGATTCCTCTTTCAATTCATATCTCTGGACTTGCTTGATTATTTTGAGTCCTGGAATGGAGGAGCAAGACCATCTTTGAAATAAATAAATAAAACATGAAAACACAATATGACTTTTTTCATCACCAAAACACACAATGCATAGTTCTTCAAATCTACTATGTTTATCACAATGAGGTATTTAATTAATGGTTTTATCATGTCACATAAATAATGCGACTCTGCTTAGGGATCCGAACATTCTGCATCCTTATGTTCACACAGTAGTTTGGTGAGTTTATACCATATTGGGTTTTATGCAGAATGGTTGATATGCTCGGGGTTGAAATATTTATCGAGCTCTGCAATATATTTTTTGAGAATTTCCCAGATGTAAACTACAAAGCTGAGCTAATTTCATTCTTAAGACAGGATAATTGTCAAGGTATTGCCATTTTCCATTTTGGAAGTAGTTTTCTTTTAATAATAATAATAATAATAATAATAATAATAATAATAATAATTATTATTATTATTATTATTATTATTATTATTATTATTATCATCGTCTATTTATTTATTTATTCTTTTTTTTTTTTGAAACGGCAAAGATTTATTTATTCTTTTAGTGTACAAGTGACAAGTCTCTAATAATAATGTGTTGATTTGGGCTTATGTTGAGAATTTACCATATTTATCAGGTCAAACTAATGGTAAGGGTTTCTATAAGTATGACAACTGTGGAAATGCTATCCCGGATCCAGAGATACGTAAATACTTGTGCAAATCCCAGAATTCAACTGATGATTCCAAGGTTGCTCTTATTTAATTCTTACACTTAGTGATTTTAATTATCTCATTATTTTCTGGAAATTCTTGTGAGCTCCAAGATTTCTACATATATTATCGTTTTCTTGCTATTCTGCACTTGCATTGCACCACATCCCAGCTATTGCCCTCCAACCCAACCCATCCACTTCCCAGGGAAATTAATAATCCATAATTTTATGGACAGTTGAATAAAGTCCCTGATGGTGTGATAATAGAGATGACTCTTTTCCCTGCTATGAATGAAGCATGCCGTATCATTTCAGAGGGCGTTGTAATCAGGTCATCTGATCTTGATGTTGCTTCAGTAATTGGAATGGGGTTCCCATCATACAGGTTCGCATTCCACCCCCTTCTTGTTTATTCCATGATTGATAAGACAATGACTTTATGCACATCGACCAGGGGAGGAATCATATACTGGTCTGACTTTATCGGCTCCAAACATATCTGTACACAACTGGAGAAATTGTCGGAGGAATATGGAGAGTTTTACAGGCCCTGTGCATATTTGAAGGAGCGAGCTTCCAGTGTTTTGTCTTTGGTTAGTTATACATTTCCCTGTTGTTTACTCATAATTTTGACAATTTGTCTGTGTTGGGAATATCTGAATGCTTCGTCGCTAATATTTGGTGGAATCATGTTTTCGGTTGCGAAGGGTTATCAGGCCAAGGGGTGGCTCTGATACCACAAATATGTTAGGACACACGGGATAAGATTAACAAAAATGGTTATTTGGCGGCTCAAAAATATATTTTATAGAGTTTCGGCATTACATTGATATTTTAAATGCTTGCTGAAGCTATTCGATATTTTTATAAGGCTTTGCCATGCCTATCTAACTTATCTTTTTGCTAGTGAGAAGGATCAGTTCATAGTATGCTATGCTATGCAATGCTGATGATTTTACAAAGTGAAATATGATGGACTATTTATAGACCATCTTGCCGCCTATCCATTTGCTTAAGGTCCAAGTAGTTAGATAAACACCATCCACTGGCCACCGCCATATGTAGAAGTGATAAAGCTTGTATTTACTCTTCCCGTCATTATGATTGCTTAGGATGCAAGTAGTTCAATTTCCTCCACCTTACTTCATTGTGATGCAGCAACTTATAAGCTTGCTTGATTTATTTTTCTTGCCGCCGAGATGGAATATGTGAATAAGCTATGTTTCCGAAGATTCCGAAGTGATCAACTTGTAGCTTTCTCTTCAAAATATAAACCCACATCATTTTTGTATAATTATCAATGAACTAGAGAAAATATCAGTTGTTGTTGAAAGATAGTGTCCGGTCAGGACCTATATGTCTGCGTGGACTAACTCAAGTGGAGATTTTGCTCTATATGATGTCTTTCGGAATGGTAGATGAAGCATTTTTCCATAAAAGCACCCTTCACATGTTGCATCTTTACCTAGAATGTTAGGCAGGCCAAATACAAATGCGACATGTGAAGAATGCATTTATGGAAAAATACATAGTTTACCATTCCTGATGACATCATATAGAGCAAAATGTCCACTTAAGTTAGTTCATGCAGATATAGGGTCCTGCCCAGACACATCTCTCCAGCTCTCAATGACAATAGTTATTTTCTCTCGTTCGTTGATGATTATACTAAAAAAGTGTGGGTTCATATTTGAAAGAGAAAGCCACATATTGATCACTTCAAAATCTCCATAAGCATATTTTATTCACATATTACAGTTCAACCGCAAGAAAATAAATCAAGCAAGCAGCTTACAACCTGATGCATCACCACCAATAAAGTAAGACGGTGGAACTCCGAGGAAATTGAACTACTTGCATCCTAAGCAATCATATGGTGGCAAGAGTAAATACAACAAGCATCTTTATCACTTCTATATATGCCTAAGGGAAATGAGAAAGGCCAGGTGATGTTTTCGTGCTCTCAATCTCCAAGTAATTGAATTCCTATCTGCACTCTATAACATTGGATATTCGGAATTACATAACAATGAACTATGCTAGCCTATATATATAGACTCAATTGCCGCCTTGGTAAATTTTTATTTTTTTAATGGAAATAGGGATGTTCTTCATCACTGTAAACAAATGCCATTTGGAGTGCATCAAGATACATAATCAAAACAAAATCCCATGTATCTCTCAAGAGATTCAAGCAAACAATAAAGGTAAAATCAAGATTTTCTGATAGGTTCTTAGGCAGATGCAGCTGCTGACTTCTTCCTTGGAGCAGCTTCAGTTCCTTCTCTGAAGCCAGCTTCAGTAATTGCTGAAGGTTGAAGTAACTAAATATGATCCACATAATTTGCATCGCCATTGGTGTGATGATGCAGCTCCTTGCTTGTACCAATTCTGGGCCATTACTCCACATTAGTCTAGCCTTCATGTCATTGATGACTTCATTGTTACATCTCCAATTAACAAGTTTCTGGAAGATTGGAGAATATGCAAATTATATCTCCAACAGTATGCTTGTTTCCAAACATATCGCATATGTGTTGGCTCTTCAAGTGATATGGCCTTATCAGAAGAATTCCCATAGAAATACAAAAAGGAATCCAGGGTTTCGATTTTATTTAGTCACACATCATACTCTAACATCCGACACAGCATATTTTATTAAAAAGGGATCTTAAACCTGGGGGCTCTTTTTACTTTTAATGTGACTCTTAAGATCCCCAGGTTTAAGATCCCTTTTTGGTCACATTATATTTTATCAACTGCATTTTATTATATAAATTGTTTTCATATACAGTTGATAATTTGGTGTTCCGTGTTACGACATTTCACTGAACAATGCAGGCGAACCCAGTCAGACAGACGAAATCCCAATTATAACAGAATTTTAGTGTGTTGATGTGCAACGTTGGGATGTATTGAAGGAGGTGCTTGAAGCCAAAGAGACGGTAGATTGGCTTAAGCAATCTTTTGTTTGTAGCAATCTGTATCAGTAAGGCAGTATCTGCAAGTAATAACAGATGCCACATTATAGTTGGTTTGTTCTCTGATCTTGCTACAATGATAATTTAACAGAAGTCATATAAAAAGGGAAGTTTATTTCTTTCCTGAAGATAGCTTTTCACTTTTATGATATACCTACTTCTAGTCTTTCCTACCAAATGACAGCTGCCCAACTACTTCAGGCATGACTTTTCAAATTTCAATTGCTTTTCAATTTATATAATATAGTAATCATTAATCTACTTGGTACGGGGATTAAAATATCAATTTCAAAATAAGTTTCAGCGCTAAAATTAATGTGTGACATGGAAATTAGTTATTAGTTTTGTATCATGTGACCTGAAATGATATACTGTGCAGGTAGAATACGTTAAAAGGTGGAAGTGAAATATTTTTAGTGACATACAGTCCCAGTATAAATGTAAATTTAATTTTGCATTACAGAGTTTAATGTGGAGTGTAAGATGTTTGAGGATAAGTACACATTTAATGTGAATGAGTTGAAAATGTTATAAAAATAGAAACAATACATTTGTAGTTGGACATATATAGATAAAATATAATACATTTGTTCTGGAACGGAGCTAGTATAATACTCTTTCCGTCTTGATTTTATCTTTTTGCAAGATCTGATAAAAAATTTAAGCTAAAATTGAATAAAGTAGGAATGATGTTGATAAAGTAAAAAATAAAATTTTAGCTTAAATTTTATCGAGAAGCAGGGAGAGGCACAAGCATCATCCTCATCATAATTTGAACCAAGTGAATCATCTGGAGATCCCACAGAACGAGTCAAACGACAAGAATTTGTCTGCTAATTGAAAAGGGTGTGGAGCCAACTGATTTCCTTCTTCAATGCTTTAGAGAGCAAGGTTATAAATCAAGTTCACCACTACATGCAACCAACAAAGGTTTGAGATAAGATAAATCATTCTCGGGGGATATTTCACCAACAACCATGACTAGAAGCTCATCACTATCTTTGCAAACAATATGATCTTTAGAATCCGGTTCAAAGTAGTTCTCAAAATCAAAAAGGAATTTCTTGGTGTCTTCTAAACTTGCTCTTTCATCTTGAACTTTGTACAAATTTCTTTGCAAACTTCAACAAAATAAACAACTTCCACATTTCCAGATTTTGAACATTGTTCAATAACTTGCTCTACAACTGGTTCTTTGTCCCCCGAAGAAGCAAAGAGGCAAGTAACAACCGACTCCAAACTACTACTAAAAGCAGTATACACATTCCTTTCGGTGAAATAGAATCAGTGTTCGACTAACCACAAGAAACTTTTCCATGACTCAATTTGCAATATTTATCATAATACACAGGTACAACATCACAAAAGAGTAAAAGATTTCCACCTTCCATTTAATTCCTGATTGTTTGAACTTTGAAGTTTGTTATAGACACTAGTTAGCTTCTTAGATTGACAATACATATGTTTAAATTAAATTATTGTTATTAATCATAATTTTGGATTTTAGTACTGCTATAGTATCTTTTTAATAAAGATAAATTCTACGAACATTTAAATAATAAGTTACTAGGCACACACATTTTCAGTTTAACTTGTCAAACATATACTTCACATTAACTCAATGTGTAAAAGATCAATACACATGTCTCCTTAAATCATGAAAATGCATGAATTCATTCCATTACTCTACATTTTCTAATTTTTCGTTTGGGTAATTGATTGGATATGGATCACAAATAGCAAACCATCTAGAATGGCCAGAACGTTAGCAAATTACGAATTTATTCATATCTAATCAACATACAATTTAATTCATCATTACTACAAATGAAAATCTTCTCGATTGAATAGAAATAAAACTCCAAATAGAATGGCTTAGGAGAGATTAAAATTTGGCCTTATATCCTAAATTCCCGACGTAGAAAAATGAGACTAAAACAGTCAATATAATTCAGCTTGCTTAAGCAGTTAAGCTAAACTATTCAACAATTTAAGACAATCACATACTAATCTCCTTATAACAATTTAAGACATATCTCTATCTTCCTAATTAAATAATTCATTTTAACTTTTTATAATTAACGTCTACAAACCTTTCACTTCATTTACTTACTTACTTATGATATTTTAGTAAATTTTAAAAAATATATAATGAAAATTTAACATGTATTTTCTTTTTTCAAGATACGATACTACAATTATAATATTCAGTCGAATAAATATTTATCATAAATAACTCTCCAATAAATTTCTATACAAGGTCAAATATTAACTATTTCAGAAAATTGAACCCGTAGCCATTTAATGACGGTATGTCTCAACTTGACACTCGAATACGATCACTTTGACAAATATAATTTTTTAATTAAAATAAAATTTTAATCTTTTTCAAGATTATCCATGAATATTTGTATAGGAAGTTTGAAATCCAACATTTCCACAGGGGCATTTTCGTCAATAAAAATTGATTCCCATTTTCCATTTTTAAGCCAGAAATAAAAAAAAAATCCCACAACACACACAATGCCACATTCTTCTCAAAATCACATCACCTTCCCTAAATCCTCTCACCAGTAATACTCTCTGCCCTGTCATAAAACCGTCAAATCAAAATGAACTCGGTCAAAACCCGCCGGAAAATCTCTCCGGCGGCGGAGAACGGCGACTCCGCCGACAAGCAGGACCAGCTCCTCCTCTCCTCCGCCATCTGCAACGGCGAAGACCTCGGCCCGTTCGTCCGCAAAGCCTTCGCCTCCGGCAAGCCCGAAACCCTCCTCCACCTCCTCAAACACTTCTCCAAGTCCAAGGAGTCCGAGATCGAAGACGTTTGCCGTGCTCACTACCAGGACTTCATCATGGCCGTTGACGATCTCCGATCCCTCCTCTCCGACGTCGATTCGCTCAAATCCTCTCTCTACAACTCCAACTCCACTCTCCAAGACGTCGCCGTTCCGTTGCTCACCTCTCTCGACTCCTACGTCGAGGCGAACACCACCTGCAACAACATTTCCTTGGCGATTGGTTCGCTCAGTACGTGTACGCAACTTATGGAGCTTTGCTCCCGCGCGAATCTCCATTTGGGGAAGAGCAACTTCTACATGGCGTTGAAGTGTTTGGACTCGATTGAATCGAGTTTCCAGGACAAAACGCCGTCGTCTACTCTGAGGAGGATGTTGGAGAAGCAGATCCCGGCGATTAGAGCTCATATAGAGAGGAGAGTGAGTCAGGAGCTGAATGATTGGTTTGTGGAAATCCGTTCGGCGAGTAGGAAACTAGGTCAGCTTGCGATCGGGCAGGCTTCGGCAGGTAGGCAGAGGGAGGAGGAGCTTAGGATTAAGCAGCGGCAAGCGGAGGAGCAGAGTAGGCTTAGTTTGAGAGATTGTGTTTACGCTTTGGAGGAAGAGGAGGAGGAAATTGATGGAGGAGGTGGTGATTTAGGGTTTGATTTGACGCCTTTGTATAAGGCGTATCACGTGCATCAGACGCTTGGGCTGGAGGATGGGTTTAAGCAGTATTACTTTGATAATAGGAAGTTGCAGCTGACTGCTGATTTCCAGGTTTCGTCTGCGACTCCGTTTTTAGAGTCTCATCAGATGTTTTTCGCGCAGATTGCAGGGTTTTTTATTGTGGAGGATCGGGTTTTTAGGACGGGAGGGGGGTTGATATCGAAGATGGAGGTGGAGAACTTGTGGGATACTGCTGTTAGTAAGATGTGTTCGGTTTTGGAGGATCAGTTTTCTAGGATGCAAACTGCGAATCATTTGTTGTTGATCAAGGATTATGTTAGTTTACTCGGTGTCACGCTGCGTAGATTTGGGTACCCGATTGATGCTTTGCTTGAGGTATTAAGCAAGCACAGGGATAAGTACCATGAATTGTTGTTGTCTGATTGTCGTAAGCAGATTTCTGAGGCATTGGCTGCTGATAAGTTTGAGCAAATGTACATGAAGAAAGAGTACGAGTACTCAATGAATGTATTGTCGTTTCAGATACAGACTTCGAATATTATGCCTGCTTTTCCTTATGTTGCACCGTTTTCTTCAACAGTTCCTGATTGCTGTAGAATTGTAAGGTCGTTTATTGAGGATTCTGTGAGCTTCATGTCTAATGGTGGGCAGCTTGAGTTTTTTGATGTGGTAAAGAAGTATTTGGATAGGCTGTTGAGTGAGGTCTTGGATGGGGTTCTGGTGAAAGTTATAAATGGTTCGATTGGGGGTGTTACTCAGGCTATGCAAATGGCAGCCAATATGGCTGTGTTTGAGCGTGCCTGTGATTTCTTCTTTCGCCATGCTGCTCAGTTGTCTGGGATTCCTTTGAGAATAGCAGAGAGAGGTAGGAGGCAATTTCCTCTGGTTAAAGCCCGTGATGCAGCAGAAGAGACGCTCTCTGGTTTGCTAAAGCAAAAGGTGGATGGATTTTTGACATTGATCGAGAATGTGAATTGGATGGCCGATGATACTCCCCCAGGTGGGAATGAATATTCTAATGAAGTGATTATTTTCTTAGAAACATTGGTATCTACTGCTTCACAGATTTTACCGGTTCCAGTACTGAAGCGAGTCATAAAAGATGTTCTTTCACATATATCAGAGATGATTGTTGGGTTTCTATTTGGGGATACAGTTAAGAAATTCAATATCAATGCTATTATGGGGCTAGATGTTGATGTTCGGCTATTGGAGTCATTTGCAGAGAATCAAGCTCATCTTTTAGGTGAAGCAGATGCAAATTTGTTGAAATCATCCCTAGTTGAGTCTAGGCAATTGGTGAATCTTCTTTTGAGCAATCATCCAGAGAACTTTCTGAATCCGGTCATCAGAGAAAGAAGTTACAATGCCCTTGACTATCGGAAAGTCGTTACTATATCTGAGAAATTGAAGGATCAATCAGATAGGTATTTTGGTTCCTTTGGGACAAGAGGTGCTAGGCAAAATCCTAAGAAGAAATCTCTTGATGCATTGATAAAGAGACTGAAGGATGCCAGCTGAACACTCTGAAACTGTATGTCCCTATACATTGCTGCTCAATATTCTCTATATTTTGTTGATTGATCATAGTCTTCTTTAGAAAGCTCCTGCCTGTAATCATTCTTGTACTGTAAAATGTCATTTTTTTTTCACATGTCTGTTGTATTCAATTATTTAGAGAACATTTGAGTTGAAAATCCAGTTTGCATCTGCATCATTTTAGTGCCATTTTTGAGTTTCAAGACAAATATCTTGGTTAAGTTCTCCTACTATAGTGGTGCTGGTTCGATTTATTATGATCTCATTGAATAGATATACTTGGCTATTGGCATAATGCACTACATTTGATGGTTAAATCAGTTTGAATACCCTTTCGTTTTGACTCTTCTGGCGTGCGTACCTATTGTATTGTAGTTTCTTCAAACTGTTGATTAAACTCGTGAAAAACTGTCAAAGTCTGTTCCTTAGAATATGCATGCTGGTAAAACTTAAATCTATAAGTGACATTGTGTTATGAGAGTGTGCTGAAATTTATATTTTTATAAGAACAACCAGGAAAAAGTGATTTAGTGGAGAATTTGTTGTTAGAATAAACTGCTCAATGATGGAGCAAGCTGCACATGTAATGTTCAAATGTATAATTTTGGGGAGAGTAACTAGAAGCTAACTTAAAATCTGAGCCAACTTTTACTCTATAGCTTCTAATAGCTTTAGCAATGGGGAAGAAAAGCTAGAAGTTGTTTGCATAAAATGTTGCAATTGCAAACACCGTTTGAGTAAGCTGATGACGTAGTGTAAATTGTAATTGACCAGTGATTTGATTGAATTCATTCATGAGTTTGGAGTTTGATTATTACGTAATGATAACTCGTAGGCCGTAGCTGTGCATATCTTGAAAGCCTTTTGGTTGATGTTAATTATTTATGTCTGTCCTTTTGGTTTATCTTTCAAATTTGTTCACAACTTTGTCAACATGAATGAGCTGAATATGTATCTTTCTTGGCTCAGGCTGATATCTCTCATCCTGATGTTTTATGTAGAGCTGAGCTGAAATTTACATTTGACAGATTTAGGTTTGAGCTCAGTTGAACTTTCTCATCCTGTCATCCATATGTTAAAATCAAGAATGTACCTTGAATTAGAATGAGGAGACTGTTGTATGCATTCTGATTAGGCTTGAAGTCTTAATTAATTTATAATCTAAGACCTATATCGGTTAGTTTATACATGATTAGAGAAGTAGCATTTGCTCATTTGGTTTAAAGTGACTTTAAGGTGTGACAGCTGAAAGATGGAAAAGACACATTAGTTTTTGCTACTCATGACTAGTTTTGAATGGATTTCTTTTAATTGGCCTTACTCTAGTTTTCATGCTCTTATGTTGGCTGGCTGGCTGCCTTAATCGGCCTCTTTTTATTCTCTATAGCCTGCATATTTGTACTTAACTTGTTTAGACATGGAAGAACCTTATCTGAGATTCTTAATAAAATGATTTGCACGTAATGATTAGTTTTTTAATCAAATGATCAGGTAGTTTTTCACGTAGTACTGTATAATTGATGCTAATTTTCCCATTTTGTCAGTTTATGAATATATAAAATGGTTGGTACAGCCAATCACAGGCAAAACGATTCCAACCTTGGCTCCTAAATAATAGTATTGTGTATGCATAGTCTAGAGAAAATGCACAATTAATCATCCCCATGTGTACAGCTCAACTCTCTTCTCCAAAACTTCAATTATTGAACTTATAGCAAATCTTCAAAGAAAAGCAGACAAGAAACAGAGGAAAAGGTAAGCCATGGTTTCTTGGTCAACCATCTTATTCCTCTGTGTCTCTGCATGTCTTCTTCTTTGCATTTCAGCTCATCAAGATCATTCAGCTTATGAAGCCCTACAGAAGTACAATTTCCCAGTAGGGATTCTCCCAAAAGGAGCTACAGGCTACAAGCTGAACCCCTCTACAGGTGAGTTCTCTGCTTACTTAAATGGTTCGTGCAGCTTCTCTTTGGAAGACACACCGTACCAGCTCAGGTACAAGCCGGTGATCAATGGCTTGATATCTGAAGGCCGGTTGCAGAAGCTGACTGGTGTGAGCGTCAAAATTGTGGTTATGTGGCTTAATATTGCGGAGGTTAAGAGAATGGGAGATAAGCTCGAGTTTTCGGTAGGGTTTATGTCTGCGAATTTCGGGATTAATAATTTTGAGGAGAGTCCGCAGTGTGGTTGTGGTTTTCAGTGTGAGACGGAGAAGAGTTGGTCGGCCTCTTAATTTGTTCGTTGAGTTTTTGAGTGATTGCCCTGTTTTGTGTTTTTGTTCTGTACTGGAAAATGAAAACCATAGTTTGCTAATCAATTGAATCTCTGTTTTTCTGGTTCTGCCTTTTTTTGTTCAACCTTCCTTTCCGATTCTTCTCCATCATCTTTGAATCTGAGTTTGTAGACAGTTGGCGTAGGCTGTAGCATCCCGTTACCATGCAAGAGTATTAAGATGTCTGATAATTTTAGTATACAGTATACTGGTGTGGCTTTGGCCTTTTCGGAAGACCACAAGGCACAAGATGTCTGATTATCTGATAATTTTTGTACATTGCTCTAAATTTGGAATCATCGAGTCAGCTCTAAATCTAGAATCAGATAATACTAACTCTCCAATCTTTACCAATAAAAAATCATCTGTTACATTTTAAACCATGGATACAGACCGGCCCCTATGGGAGAGTGGTGGGGTTGCGGAGTGCGACTGCACCCAGCCCTCGGGACAGTTTGGTTATCCTGGGGTAGGTGCCCCACAAGACACCCTGCACTAGTATAGTTCAAAATATACAAATTATTTTTATTGAGTGAAATCAAGTATTGTGATGCTTGATTAGAGCTCAACGGAGCATTATTGTGCCTGAGCTCGTCTCGTTTATAAAACTAGTAAATAAAGTGCTCGAGTTCGAGCTCGATTAATATATTAAATAACCCGTATTTCAATGTTACAAGACTTGCTTGGTGAACTCTAGCTATTTTCATGAGAGCGGGTCAAACTGGGATTAAAACGAATCCCATCAAATTCACTACTTGGAACTGAATAATCTGTACTATAAACTTCTATACTTTACAAGTTTTGGAATAATTTTAAATTTTACTTGCACATTTATTATTTATAATATGTAATAAAAGAATTATTTTAACTTTGACCGATTAGTTATTTTCGAATTCAATTACAACTTACTCTTAAATGATAATAGTAGTTAATTAATTAAAATTATATAATTCATATAAATTTAAAATGTAAATCTTGTAAAAAAGTAGTGGGATAATGCATTAGTTTGATTAATGGCTTTGATTAAATAAGATGAGCTATTAAGGTTGTGTTTTCTTGAACTAAGATTTATTGAATTGAACTGGACTAAACTGAACTGAATTGAAGTAAGGTATAAATTATAACTGAGCTGAACTGGATTGAAGTGAATTAGCCTGATTTGAACTGAATTAATTTTTAATTTTGAATAAGCCTAAATTACAGATTACCTAGTGTTTATTTGGTATGCGATTTGAATGAGTTCAAATTGGTATTTTTATATAAAAATATCAATTTGAATCATGTTTTATCTATTCAAATCGCATACAAAACCATAGTCGTGGATAATGTTGGTGAGTAAAATAAGCACGCTACTTGTTTGTCCTCAATGTCGTGTCATCGTGTGTTCCAAATATCCCAACTTCCAAAAGTCCCTTGCATTGCACAAACCCCTCTTCTTCTTCACCAATAATAAAACAAACATACTATTCTACTCTTCTACACCATAACCAAACCAATAATGTCAATCCACAAATCCTCCATAGCTATACTCTCCACCTCCCTCCTCCTCCTCATCGCCACCGTCTCCTCCACCTACCCCACCGCCTACGAAGCAATCCGATCATACGATTTCCCCGTCGGCATCCTCCCAATCGGCATCACTCACTACGATCTCGACCCTTCCACCGGCCAATTCGCCGCCTACTTCAACGGCTCCTGCAGCTTCTCTCTCGTCGGATCCTATCAGCTCAGGTACAAGTCCAAAATCAGCGGCAGCATTTACAAGGACAAGCTCACTAATCTCTCTGGTGTCAGTGTTAAGGTGCTCTTTCTCTGGCTTAATATTGTGGAGGTCAGGAGAAAGGGCGATAATCTCGAGTTTTCGGTGGGGATTGCTTCGGCTGAGTTTGGGATTGATAATTTTTATGAGAGTCCGCAGTGTGGTTGTGGATTTGAGTGTAATGGTTTGATTGAGGGTTTGGAGAAGGAGAGGAGAAGGTTTAGGAGTAATAGTTTCGTTTCGTCGGCTTAGTTGAGGTAACTATGTATCTGTTGATGAACGAGTTTTATTTTGGAGGTAATAAATTATATCATTGTTTTCGATTTGTAACACGTCGATACTGTATGAATTGCATATGTGTTAGTTGCAGAACTTTATACATGTTGAGATTATGTCTTTGGTGAATGTCATTTCAATTATATTTGACTCTCTGCCGCAAATGATCGAATTTTCGTGCTAAATTTTATGTGTTAGCTGCAGAAATGCTATACATTTTGAGACTGTATCTTGAGTCCGTTGAGTGGTTGTGACTTGGATTATATTTGTGCTATGTGACTCTGAGCAGTAGTATGCTAGTAACAATGTCCGTGTTAAATTGTGTGCGTTAGTTGCAGAATTTTGAACACTTTGATTATGTCTCAAGGGTGAATATGATAAATGGATTATGTACATGTTTATGTGACTCTCAGCAGCAAAATTGTGACGAAGCGGCTACTAATTAGAACTTAGAAGGTCTGTGTTAGAATAGGGAATAGTAGCTTAATAAGTTATGGGTGTTTCTGACTATCCTATATGTATAAATTGTAATCGTGAAAGCTAGGTACGATTATGCAAAATTGAATCTACAAGGGGTTGGGTGAATCACATGCTCATTAAGTTATGGGTGTTTCTGACTATCCTATATGTATAAACTGTAATCGTGAAAGCTAGGTACGGTTATGCAAAATTGAATCTACAAGGGGTTGGGTTGAATCACATGCAGGCTTGCTTTCTTCTAAGGTTGTTTCCTGCTACAGTCTTTGCTGTACAAGATTTGCTATATGCTGATTGAATGGGGAAGAAAACTAAGCTTTAAAGTTTAGTATTACCCAACAAAATTTGTAAGTGTATTAGTAATCTTGATGGTGAGAATAGCGTACATGATACTTGAGAATATTTGTGCTGCAATACTTCATAGGGGGTTTAGCAGGTGCATAATCTCTCTGATATGTTGATAGTCGAGATATACTTTAGCAAGTATTCTTCATTTTGATTAAATTTGGTAGATATTAATTCAATACATGGGGTTGGAAGAGTCTGATGTTTAAAGTTGAAAACTATGCAGATAATACCATTATGGAGAAAAAACATCATGATGCAAATATTATGTATCATAATGCAGCTGTGACGTTATATATTGAAAACTGATACTAATTGAATCATCACTCAAATTACATAGTTTGCATGCGCATGTAGGCTTATATTATGGTGTTACTTCCTTGATCGCTATATAGATCGTCATTATCAATTATGCTGATAAATGATAAAATGTTAATTGTCTGTGAAAATAGCTGGATACAGCATCTAGAGACATAAATTTTGGCTTGATAATGCCAATTGTGGGGCATCAAGCTAGTAGGAATGTGTTGACCTATTTGCTAGTAACGTGAGGCTTAGAGTCGCTGTTAATTTCTCTTATTTCTTTGTCGTGGGACAAGTTCTCATGGCTGTATATATGTTTTTTTTTTAAAAACTATTTTAACTTCAATTTTACTGGGGGTGTGGTATGTAGAACGAAATGGCATGGCTAGACTTCATGGCTGTTGTTGTACATTTTGCTTTTGGAATAATTGTTTTCACTTTAGAACCTCACTGGTAACGGTTAAGAATTTAAGATATCCCATGTGCCTAATGTTAGCAAAAATCAATGACTCACAATACTTTTATGAGCCCGTAATTTGATTATGGTATTTTCTGTAATAGTTTAGCCGATAAGTTTCATAGAAAATAGGATAGTGAGTTGGTGATAGAAAATGGCTACGAACCGAAAGGAAAAATTGGAAGCCCAAAATAATTTGGGAGGCAAGTTCTTTATATTCACTTTATCAATAATAACTTGGACCTGTTCATCATTATTCGACTGTTGATGATAAAAAAGTGAACACAGTAAAGATTGGATGGTCTGTGACTCTTATAGTGATAGTCTCGTCTCTTGAGACTTGAGCAACTGCAATGCATTCATTTACTTTTCTATCTTAGATTATAGAGAGATCCAGCTTAACTTTGGATGAGAATAGATATAGGTTCTGAGGTTGTTTAGCCTTAAGTATGTAAATTTTAAAAGGCAAAAAGACACATGAAATTTGCCTAGTCGCAGTGATTATGTGTGTGTGTAAATGGTTGCATAGATGTGTCACCCTATCCTGCTGCTGCCTGCTAGATTTATGGTTTCATATGTTTGTGTAAGAGACATGATACAAAGCCTTAATGCTGCCAATCTCTTGCTGTAAGAACTACTACAAGTTCAGGTAATTATACAGCTGTGGCCTCATGGCCTGTGGTAATTCTATTGCAGACTTCCGATCTCTAATCTCTTTGATCCTTTAATAGCACCAAGTCTCTAACATATGTTTTCTGCTGAGATAAGTACACAGTGGACTAAAGGGAAGCGTATGCGCAGTTTAACCCCTTCCTTGTTAGCATATCAACTTCTTCTTGACCTAGACCTCCTGTTTGGGGGTCGGCTGTGAGGTGTAGTGGTTGGAAGGGTAGAAACAAATGTAATGGTCTGCAGTCAGTTGGTTCTCTTTGATGCTACCTTCTTGGTGTGGTTGTTCACAGCCGTCTTAATACACTCACGGTTTTTGCCTCATATTAGCAGTATATTTTCATCCTTTAATATTTCAATTTTGATGTTTGCACACATTTGAAAGGCTCATGTGATATCGAATTCAGAAAAATCAGTAGCTGGAATCAGCATACATTGACAGAGCTGATGTTTCACTTGAGAGGTATTGACACGTCGTCGATCATCACATGTTGTCCTTCACTGGTCGACCCATCAACATATGGTTCCGGGTCGGGAAATCGTCCTTCACGCGCCTCCACGCTCTTTCCCTTTGTCCCATGCCCCTCCACACTCTTTCCTTCTCCTCCACCCACCATGATCTCGTCACGCCCCTTTGCTATGTGCCTTTCCTCTCCTTGCTCGGGACCGCATCCCAGAATTCCTTCTTGTCTTCTCTGCACGCTGCCTCCTCCTTGAATCCCTTCAGCGTTGAGCTTCCTAGCCGGCCTGCTTGTTTCAGTCTCGCGGGTTGGTTTGGTTGGATGAGATTCAAACTGAACCGTAAGACCCTTCTTCTCTACCACGCTCTCCACCGAACGGTTAGGGTTTCGGTCGTCGTCGGTTGATTTCTACGGATCGACTTTCTTCCCTTCTCCTCCTCTCTTGCCGAGTCAGTTCTCTTCATTTTTCCCTTAACCTTACCTTACCACACCGCTCCCTTTCCTCCACCCGTGTACCCCCTACAAAAATCTGGGGTTCTAGCGACGCTGTTATCCGTCGCTAGAACCCCAGCGATTCGTCGCTAGACCGTCGGTAACAACGCCTGTTCTTAAAACGGGCGTTGTTAAAATTCTAGTGACGGATAACTTATCCGTCGCTAAAATGGCCAGATTTTAATTTTTTTTATTTCATGAATACCTAATTCGATCGTATTTAACCTGATTGTCACCCAATAGAATTGTAATAAAGAAAAGAACATTGGATAGCACGAAAATTTCATAAATTAATTAGAAACCTAATATTCGCATACAAGTTGAATTAATAGAAACAGCAGATAATAAAAGCTAGAACTAAGAAGGAGAAGGAGGAGCATCATCAAAATTACGTCCTTGAGTCATGAGGGACATCATCCGCCTCATCTCTGCGATCTCACGATCGACACGGGCCTGGTGAGATTCAACTGTACTCTTTAGAGTATCAATCTCGTTTTGGAGAGGAGTCACAATGTTATCGACCTCGTCCTGTGTGTAATGACGACCGGTAGATCGTGATGCGGTGGATTGACCAATGGAATAGCTGGACGCAACATCTACTCCTCGACTACCCACACCATAATCTCGACTCCTCTCGTCTGGTGGGTTGACATGTAAGAAGATTTTTTCCTGCTCTTCAACAGTCAACTCATGGTTCGATTGGAAATGCAGTCTCGGACTGCAGATTATGGTAACACTAGCTTGCCTCACTTCCTGGGATTTGATGGTTTTACACACATATAGTTTGAGTTCCTTGGGTACGGGACTTGGCATGTAGATTGGCACAGTTCGACAGTGAGGCTGATATCAACTGGCCAGTTCTTTGGGAACATTAGGAATGATGAAGTCGTACACACGGTCTCCTCTGTCAAAATTCCTCCTAGTGTTCCGGTATATTTTGTATATGGGCTTATTGTAGCAATACTGTTGGTTAGATGGGTATTTTGGTGGAATGTAATTATTCTACGACTGTTGGTGTTTGCGGGTTCACTCAAACCGCCGTGATTCCTATATATATAAAATCTGAGAGCTTTGGCTCTCTTCTTTTAAAAAAAAAAAAAAAACTCCTGATCGGTTTCCATCCTCTATGCGATCCTCCTCTCCACCTCAGTCTGCAATATTAATCAAGTGCATACATATATAAGTTCAACTTATCAAATTCTTA
>JAYMSP010002398.1:0-24551 GCA_036897095.1 Plantago elongata
TGGGGATGCTTCCAAGCCGGGAAGTGCGCCAGCTGGCCCTAATATTCAGGCTGCGCTGCAGCCTAAAGTCGGATACAACAACCATGCTCAGAAGCAGAACAATGTCAGGAGATAAGCTAAAGAGTGAAACAACCTCCTCTCTCATACCACCCATATCGAACTCCAAGTCTCCATCAACAACACGTGCATTGAACCTTCGAAGTGTTTCACCATACTTGACCTTGATCACCAAGTTTGAAGCCGCCATCGCGTTCCAGTAAGCCGCAGAGTGATCGCCCAAGATTTGCAGAGAAAAGGGTAGACGAAACGGAAGAGAAAGCAGAGAATCAACACATAGCCGTGAGCCGTTGTTTTACTCTTAGCAAATTGTGAATTGAGGAGATGAAGCACACTCACACTGACTAAGATTCAGGTAGCGAGTGCAAATTTCTGCAAAGGTTTCGGTAACGCGTGTCAATTTATGCAAAAGTTTTGGTGTAATTTGAAAATAAAACTAACGGAGAGTTAAAGCCGTCTATTCCGTGTGTTGACTAGTTCCGTTGACTAACGTTCAAGTGCAAATTCTAAAAAAAAAAAAAGTCTGGTGTAAATTCAAAGTGAAAAATAATTTTTTCTCATTAAATTATTTAATCTCTTACTCATTCCTTCTGTAATTTTTCATTGCAGTATATGTTGTGCGAGAGTATACGGGTGATTGATCCGGTAAGCACAGATGGACCCCGTTCGTGAAGTGGGATCTACGGAAGTTGTATAAAAAGATGTCCAAGGCCATCAAAGACAACGACGATACGTCCCAATGACCTAATTAATGATGTAAAGTTGATGACCATGTTTTTTTTTAAATTATAAATAGGCATTTAATCAGTTTAAGTTCATGCAGGATGGTCCTTGCACTAGTGCTGATCAGCCCCTCCCAATGACTGAGGTACCGTTGATCATCATGTTAACGAGGTAATTTCGTTTTAAATATGCATTAATCCGTCTAAGTGCATGCAGGATCGAGTTGAGGTCCATGCTGGGCGTAAAGTCCAACTAGATGAGGCCAATCAGAATTTGGTAGATCTTGAGAAGAAAATTGTGAAGGCCTCCTCTGATGTTACTGAGGGGTTAAAAAAACAATATTTGACTTTTCAAGTTGACAATCTGAGTTCTGATAGAACGGTGGACGAGATGGGACTTGAGGATAATTTTGAGGCTTCTGGTGTTATCCAGCAATTAAAGAAACAAATATCGACTTGTGAAGATGACAAACGGAATTCTGAACATACAATGAAGGGGATGGTCCTTAAACTAGATGAGGCTACTCAGAATGTGGATGATCTTAAGCATAAATATTCAGAGGTGTCTGATGTTAACCAGAAGTTAGAAAACCAAATATCGGCTTCTGAAGCTTACATATTGAAAACCATAAAGAAGATGGTAATCAAGGAAGTTGAAGTGGATGATCTTAAGCAGAAATATTCCGAGGCATCTGATGCTGTCCAGAGTCTGGAAAAGCGAATATTGACTCTTGAAGCTGAGAGGCAAAGGTTTGATCAGACTATAGAAGATATAAAAGTTAAGCAAGATGAAGCCACTCAGATTGTTGATAATCTAAAGCAGAAAAATTCCGTGGCATCTGCTGATATAGAGAGTGGAAAAACAAATAGTGGCTATTTCAGCTGCCAAATGGAGGTCTGACGAAACAATGAAGGAGATGGAAATTAAGCAGGCCAAAGCCGATAAGGACTTGGATGATCTTAGGTGCAAAATTTTGGAGGCATGTGATGGAATCCAGGAGTTAAGAAATCGAATATTAGCTCTTGAAGCTGACAAGCAGCGGTCTGACCAAAGAATGAAGGAGATGGGACTTAAACAAGTGGAAGCCAACCAGACAGTGGATGATCTCAAGCACAAAATTTTGGTGGCATCTGATGTTATCCAGGAAGAAACCGAATATCGGCTTTTGAAGCTGAGAGAAGAGAGCGACCTGTTCAAACAATGAAGGAGATAGGACTTAAACAAGTTGAAGCCAACATGGCTTTTGGTGAGTATCTGCCTTTCCTAGTTAAAGACACTAGGTTACTAGGAGAAATAAAGTCTGAAGTCTCGAAACATAACCTGAAATCTGATTGTGATAGGTCTCATCTCATTGTCCTATGTTACCTTCGTGCTCTCTACTTTGTGATATCGGAAGTTCTATTTATGATCTTTACAGTTAGATGGTATAAACTATAAAGTATCAGATTTTTCAAACAAGATAGTGTTAAGCATCAGACATACTTGAATGGTTTGCGTTTCTTAAGCATTAGTGTAGTGGTGGTCGACTGCTTCCCTATGGTTGAAAATTTTCCTTATTGACACACCTTTACGTACCTTTCCTTGTTTCTGACTTTTAAGTTTACCGGTTTCCGGCTCTTCTGGTCAAGTTATACAGAATATGCTTGTGGTCCACGCCTCAAGCAGTATGGGCTTGAATATTGAAATGTATTTCATAGAGCAGGCATCTTTTACTTAAACAACATGTTCCCAATAAAATTTGTCATTCAAAATAAGAAATATAATGACTTTTCTGCTGTTGGTGCAGATCCTATTGCTGTCACTGATGATGAGAATGAAAAAATCGCTAGTGAATCAACTAGTATTCCGGATCTACGGGCAAATGTGGATGGAAAACAAAAGCTTTCTGTTCTTGCATCTTCGAAGGGGGTGTCCGTGAACCAGATTACCAACAGAAGGAACTGATGCAAAGTTCAACTCATGGATAGATGAATCTTTATCAGATGAACCTGTTACAGGCGCCTCTCTTGTAACAAGTCTGTGGAAGAAGCTGTTTAAGTAGATTTGAGCTAGAAGTCTTGTTAACCATTACGTTTTTAGAATAATGCACTTTTGTTATGAACATTGGCTAAGGTCACATCTTGTGATGATATTGGACGGCTCATGCTTAGCTAGTTCATAAGGCTAATAACGAACTATAAATAGTCGTGTAATCCCAATTATGAATGAATCAATCATCTGAGATCATTTTAGTAACTTCTAGCTACTCATGAGCAGTTACATTCCATAGTTCTTCGTAGTTCTGACAGAACCCAGTTCTGAATTTGCTGGTCCGTCGCGATTAACTAGCAATCTAGTGCTCAAAAGATGTGCTGAGAAAGATCTCAAGACTTGTGATTGTCAAAGACAAGTGAATAACTCTGATAGTTTGATTGATGGATATTTCCAATTCAGAGGATGAAGATGAGTCAGATAACTCCATAATGATCTACTCACAAGACTGCGGAGTCAAAAGCTCCGCAAGACATGGAATTCCAGAGCTGATACGCTGAAAGATTTGAATGATAATGTGTATTGCCTGAATGTTGTATGTATTCTTCACAGGCAGAAGATTTGTGCATCAGAATCCTCTGTAGATTCAAATGGAGGATTTGGTCAGTTCGATTTAGTGGGGTAAGTGACTCTGTCTGGCAATATGAACATTCCATTTGTTCTGTTATTGACTTATTTCCTTAAGATATCTGCATCTGCCCAGAGCTTTATAGTTCTAGTTGTTTTTGCTAATGTGTTCTCTTGATATCTTCTGCATGAGAATTTGTAGATATTATCATATTAATGTTTCTGGAGATCATGTAGAAATTTAATTATGACTTTTAGTATATACCTGTGCAGAATGATGAATTACTCATTCAATGATCAGTTCTAGTGGTCTACACCAGTTCTAGTGTTCTACAGTACTTAATACTATAACTTGTGATCTGTTTTTTTTTCCCTGGAGTCAATGCTTTAGTTTCCGAGTTCACGTATAATGTAAATGTCAAGGTCTTATGTCTCTTTGCTGTTGAATTGGTTTACTTCAGCGGGAGTGATTTGGTGGAGTATTGGATCGATGGGGATCCAGATAAAACATGACAGAAAATTGTGGTTGAAGTGAAACAGGAACCACCTGATCTAGACGAGTGCATGCTGATTGCCTTGCAGTACGGGGAAAGACTGTATGACATTTACAGCAGCGGGAATGACCCGTTTTTCAAATCATGCTAGTTATTATTTTCATCATCTGCCAGTTATCTGTCTGTTTTGTATGCCACTAGAAAACCTAATTATTTTTTGCCTGCTCTTCAAGGTGTGTCTGTGTGTACAGTGTAGAGAGCATACTAGTATATTTTGTCTTAAGAGAATGTGAGTCTCTCTCTAGTCCACTCTGGATTGGTAATTTAATCTCATCGTGGATTGGTAACTATTATTGGGATGCCAAACATTCTGTTATAAAGAAACCGGTCTCGATCCCTCAAGTCCGGAGCACGACCCACCATCTAAGTTAGTCTAGAATACCAACTCAGGTATTCTGTTACTATGTCTAATCTGAAAACGTTCTGGTCGGAAAATCATTATCGGACAACCTAATCCATAAACAAAATTCGAATACTGTCTGGAAACTCTCTAATCAAAATACCGTAGATTTGTGTGGAGATGTTAATTTTTACAAAGTCTAGGGAAATAACAGTTTTTCCATTATATATGAAAATTCCGCTTTTCAATTTAGAATTTGTGTATTTTTATTCAGTGTCTATGAATTTTTACGTATTGTCCGTGATTTTTTATTTAGCATCTGTGGGTTTTTACGTTATCTGTGAGTTTTTATTTAGGGTATGCGAGTCTTAATGTAAAAATAAGGTAATTTTGGTTCTGTGAATTTTTATTCAGTGTATGTGTGTTTTTATATACTGTCTGTGGATTTTTATTTAGGGATTGTCGATTTTGATGTTGTATGTAATTTTTTTTAGGACATGTAAGTTTTAATATAAAAAAAAAAATTCATATATAATGAAAATTATTTTTTGACTTTTTTTTAGAAGATGGCTAGGTTGCTCCATTAACCTTGTGAAATACATTGGAGTTCTTTTCTTATTTTAAATTTAATTTTTTATTTAAATGTTTGCTTCGGTCCATTAAATTTTTTTCAGTGTGTTACTTTTTTTTAAATTAATGGATGTTTAATAAAAGATTATTTGTAAGAAGTATTATATTGGTAAAGTTTGTAATTGAATAAAAATTAAATAAAATGGAAAAACGAAATAATATATAATTAGTTAATAGGGTAAAAAATATTCTAATTTTAAGGTAAATTTTTTGTAAAAAGAACGAAGTAAGTACTATATACATAAAATAAATTTAATATATGAAGTTATTTAAATTGACCCGAGGGATTACTATATTACAGAACTCACCAAAACTCGTTAATGGAGGAGTATATTACAGAAACTGATGCACACAGGTTCATCACCTACCACCCAAAAATTATCTCGACTTAATCTCCCAAAGTAGAAACCAGAAAATGACACTCAACACTCAATTCTGTTGCTTCGTTAACGACAACACGTCGCGTCATCATCAGTTCATCATCTTTCCCTACCGTTAAAAGGCGGAAAACCCAATTAAAGCCAAATTCCACCTCTTGGAGTTCAATTCAGCAGAGTGAACTCAGTGAGTCAGAAACTGTGTCACTTTGGTTATGGCGGAAGAGGAGGGGATGGGGAAGAAAGTGCTCGACAAAGGCTGGCTGGCCGCTCGATCCACCGAAGTCGAACTCACCGGAATTCAGCTCACCACCGATCAGTCTCCGTCGAGTCAGTCGCCATGGATGGAAGCTGTTGTCCCTGGAACGTAATGCTGCTCTGTCTTGTGAAGTTTATGTGTTTGATCATTTGGCTGGCTCAGATAAAAATGCAATCTTGCAGATTTTGTTTGAAGCCTTTTAATGTCTAATTGTTGGTTGTGAAATTGGGGTTATTTTTGAAATTGGCTGGGAAATGGGAATGTTTGAGCTTTTTACTGGTTGAAATTGTCTGATCATTTGACTGGCTCAGTTAAAAATGCAACCTTGCAGATTTTGTTGAAGCTTTCTAATGTCTAATCGATTGTTGGTTGTGAAATTGGGGTTTTGAATTGGCTGGGAAATGGGAATGTTTGAAATTTTTACTGGTTGGAATTGTCTGATCATTTCACTAACTTGATTAAAAATGCAATCTTGCAGATTTTAATTAATACTCTTGTAATGTTTCATCGATTTTTTGTTTTGAAATTGGGGTTTTATTGAAATTGGCTGGGAAATGGGAATGTTTGTCATGTATAGGAACTATAATCTTGTGTGTTTGTGGATTGAATTGGTTATTGGTATTGCACTCTTGTATGTCGCAATTTTAGATATTGTTGGATTATGAAATTAGTGTTTGGAACAATTCTAGACGTTGATTGTCATCCTTGGTCAGTTTGTTGAATATAAGGGTTATATAGTTTGGTTGTAGTGAGCTTATCGGGTTTTGGAGTGCAGTTCTAACTTCTAATCTTCAGTAAAATTTGATTTTGCTGGTATTACGTATAAGTTATAACAGTCTAAATTGGTTGTTTCGTGTTCCTTGTAATTTGAACGAATTATTTGTAGGAAGTAAAATTGTATTGCCTACTGAAGTTGTGTAATTTTGAATGTCAGTGTTTTGGCTACGCTTGTGAAGAACAAAGCTGTACCGGATCCCTTTTATGGGTTGGAAAATGAGGCAATTATTGATATTGCTGACTCTGGAAGGGAATATTATACTTTCTGGTTTTACACAACATTTAAATGCAAACTGGTACGTGGTGGCTATACTTAACTGGTTTATTTGATGTTTGGTTTGATATATGTATCTGACCTTACATGTTCTAGTTTCATTACTAATAGTTGAGTATGTACAACTATGTCAGATGAAAATTTGCCTCAACTTTGGTTTCTTTTTCCATGTACGCATAAAGAACTATTATATGTGACAACGCTAGACCGGGGCTTTACGTTGTAGTTTTAGAAGTTCTGAGCATTTTTCCTCCACATGTTTCCAAACAATAATTATTATACCTATATGTACTGAACTTTGTGGCAAGATTAATTTTTTATCCCAAAACTGAAAGTTCCATTACTTCATGATCCCTGTGGAGATTTGAAGTTGCTGAATTTCCCATTGCATAATTCTCTTTCCTCACAGTTACTGTTGCTCTAAATGAATTTCAGGCGTCCAATCAGCACGCAGATCTAAATTTCCGCGGTATAAATTATTATGCGGAAGTTTACTTGAATGGGCACAAAGAGGTCCTTCCAAAGGGGATGTTCCGCAGGCACTCGATCGACGTAACTGATATTCTGAAACCTGATGGTGAAAATCTATTAGCCGTTTTGGTTTATCCTCCTGATCACCCTGGAACAATCCCTCCCCAAGGTGGTCAAGGCGGTGATCACGAGGTATGATATGGGATGCATTATTTCTGATTATTATTTTCACTCATTCAAAATTCAGCAGACATACAGTGGATATTTTGAATAGGTTTATTATGATATGCTGGGCTCGAGAACTGTTTTGGGAGGATTAGAACCCATGGGAGATTTTAAAATATCTGGATATGCTACTTTGTACTTGACTGCCTTCTTTAACATGACTCCAAATCAAACGTACTTAGTTGTGTGTATGAGAACTTTGAACTCGATTAATGTTAATAAATTCAAATGGATCTATCTATTTAAGATGTATTCTTCTTAATTTATATTTCAATGTCAATATAGATTGGAAAAGATGTTGCGACACAGTACGTTGAGGGCTGGGACTGGATGGCTCCCATCAGGTGCTAGTTTCTTTTCTTATCATAAATATCAATTGGCATGTGAAATTCATACTTAATTTTAAAATTTTATTCATGGGATGTTTCTCGTCATGTGGGTGAAAGTTATTTATGGTTTGGATTATTTTAAAACCATAGGCTGTCTGTTTAGAACTTTATGCAGTCGATATCAAAAAAACATCATATGAAAATACTCTGTGGTTTCTCTTTTTCACGCTTCCCATGCTAAAGTGTCAGGAGAATTATTCTTTCTGGTTGCAGGGATAGAAATACGGGCATCTGGGATGAGGTTTCTATTTCTGTAACTGGGGTAAGTTGCACTCAAGATATGTTACTTTTCACCAAATCTTCGGTGGTAGATTTTGTATTGCAAAGAATCGTATAGCAAGGCTTTTTTACAACGTTGGCTCAAAAGAGATGATAACTTTGCTGCAATCTGCAGCAGGGGTATGAATCCTCTTGACATTATCCAGTTTAAAGTGGCTCTGTTAACACAAAGTAGAATTCTATAAGAAGCAAAATTTCAGGCTCTTCCCCATATATGCGTTGTCTACTTTTCAGCTTTAATGGGGGGGTGGGGCGGGGGGGGGAATGAAACTGCAATTGCTATTTTTTCTGTACTATCCGATTTTGAGATGCTATGACATTTTGTGCAGCCGGTGAAGATTGTCGACCCTCATTTAATCTCGACTTTCTTTGACAATTATAAGAGAGTTTACCTTCATGCAACAGTGGACTTGGTGAACAGAAGTAACTCGGCTGTCGAGTGTTCTCTGAACATCCAAGTGGGTACCGATGTTGAAGGAGATTTATACCTGGTCGAGAATAATCAGAATTACAGCCTCTCTATTCCAGCTGGATCAAGTGTACAATATACATTACCTGAGGTGTGTTTCTGTCTTCTTGTGCTGCAAAAATTGGCTTGTAAGTTTTGTTCTTTGTAGTAGTATATCTCATTTGATACTAAATTCATGGTGCATTCCTATGTCACTCATTCAGACTTTAATTTGTTAAAAGTTCACCTCCTAATATTGTGAGATAATAAATCATCTAATAAACTCATTTTGTCTTTTTATTTCCTCTTTTATATGTATATAACCACACTTTTGTTGCAAATGCAATGAGATCAAGCTGACTATTCGTTTATTGTGATGTGTAAAGATGAACATTTTAAGCATGGGATGTTCAAGGGAAGTTTAAAGACGTTCTGACTCATTCCTACACTCGTTTACATGCAACGCTGTCTAGAGTAATATGCTTCATGTTCCTGTAAACGCTTAGTTATTACTGAAATTAGCTATTTGTTCAGCAATTCTTCTATAAGCCCAAGCTGTGGTGGCCCAATGGCATGGGAAAGCAATACCTTCACAATGTGGAAATAACTGTTGGTGTGAAAGGCTATGGAGAGTCTGACTCATGGAGCCAGCCTTTTGGGTTTCGTAAGATTGAGAGTTCTATAGATAGTGCTACTGGTGGAAGGTACTGATAATTTCATTTGGTTCCATACCAGCAAATGTTAAGACTGGTAATTTTATTTTATTTTGATATTTATTATATGCTTGCAGACTATTCAAAGTCAATGGCGAGCCAATATTCATCCGTGGGGGTAACTGGATATTATCAGATGGATTATTGAGGCTGTCTAAGAAACGATATGAAACAGACATCAAATTTCATGCGGACATGAACTTCAACATGATAAGGTGTTGGGGTGGCGGACTTGCTGAGAGACCAGACTTCTACCATTACTGCGACAAATATGGTGTTCTGGTTAGCTTGTCTCTTCGGTTCTCATTCACTCTGTCAGCACTTCTGTATACATGGTCCTTTCTGTGTTTATTTTACTTGCACTTTCCAATACATGAGTAAGATAGTGGTCCTCCATCCGACCCAGAAAGAATGTGTCATTTGACTTTTTGGAGATCGACTTTGACTTTAAATTACTCCTATTAAAATAAAATCTTAAATATCAAAGTATATTAAATGTATTTCATTAATATAATTGTATTAAACAATTTTTTGGTGTGATTTAGGAGTAAAAAGTGGTCAAAGTCACACTCAAAAAGAAAAACGACATATTGTTCGTGGGACAGAGGGACTACTTGTTATTCTCTATAGAAATATGTAGAAAATTGTTATCTTTTTCCTCTTTTTTAACGAAGTTTTATATCCATAAGTAAAGCAGTATAATAACTGGCACCACGAAATAAGCATGTGACAGTTAGTTCATATTTGTATAATGCTTTTGCAGGTTTGGCAAGAGTTCTGGATAACTGGAGATGTTGATGGGCGAGGTGATCCGGTATCAAATCCCGATGGCCCTTTGGACCATGACCTTTTTTTACTCTGTGCAAGAGACACTGTAAAGCTTCTACGGAATCATCCTAGTCTTGCTTTATGGGTTGGAGGTAATGAGCAAGTTCCGCCGGATGACATAAATGCAGCTTTGAAGAAAGATCTAGAACTCCATCCTCACTTTCAAAGTTCTCTTCAACACAAGGATCTTGAAGAAACGGCCCCTGACATTAAAGACCCAAGTCAGTATCTCGATGGGACACGAATTTACGTCCAGGGATCCATGTGGGATGGCTTTGCAAATGGAAAGGGGGACTTCACTGATGGTCCTTACGAAATTCAATACCCCGAGGATTTTTTCAAGGATACATTTTACAAATATGGTTTCAATCCTGAGGTTGGTTCAGTAGGAATGCCTGTGGCAGCTACTATTAGAGCCACGTTTCCTCCTGCAGGATGGCAGATTCCTTATTTCCAGAATTCATCTAATGATTATATAAAGGAAGTCCCTAATCCTATGTGGGACTATCACAAGTACATTCCATATTCCAAACCAGACAAGGTCCATGACCAGATTTTAAAATATGGAACACCAGAGGATCTTGATGACTTTTGTCTCAAGGTAAAGGCTGTGTTATGTGATTCCTGAACTTGTTACTTCCCATTTTGGTAAAAATAGGCCTTTATAAACTTGATACTTGTAAAGTTAGCTACTTGATGATTTGCCCCTTGCCCCTCAACAGTTGTACTGTTGCACGTGAGCTTCCCTGCGTGACCCCATGGAAATTGTTCGAATGCTCTTTCTGTGTTGTTGGGCTGGGGTTTGAGGGGCAAACAACATGTCCTTCTGTTGTTATATAGTACTTAACATCAATGTGGATTATCTGTTTACAGGCACAGTTGGTTAACTATATTCAGTATAGAGCTCTCTTAGAAGGATGGACCTCGCGAATGTGGACCAAATATACTGGCGTTTTGATTTGGAAAACACAAAACCCGTGGACAGGTCTGAGGGGCCAGTTCTATGACCACCTCCATGATCAAACAGCAGGTTTCTATGGCTGTCGTTGTGCTGCAGAACCAATCCATGTCCAGCTAAATCTGGCCACATATTTCATCGAGGTATGACTGCCTGAATCTGGATGAACTTTCCCATGAATTTTGAGTTCTCTCCCTGCCCAATGCAATTAGTGCATTCAGAATTAGGTTTAGGACATTATGTCTTGCATGCGCATATATGTACTGATCGCTATCCTATTATATATATGCCTTACTCGGATTGGACAATTTGTGAAGGGTTTGGTTACGTGTCAGTTAAATCATCTTATAATTTGATTTATATCTGTTATCATATTGTTGTAACACATTAAAATTTTCTTCATGATTGGGTTGATTTTTGCATGTGTATAGGTGGTGAACACAACATCTGGGGAACTAACCGACATGGCAATAGAGGCCTCAGTTTGGGATCTAGAAGGAACATGCGCATACTATAAAGTCTTTGACAAACTAACCATACCATGCAAAAAAGCACTTCCAATCTCTCCGATGAAGTATCCCAAGTCTGAAAATGCGGAACCTGTATATTTTCTTCTTCTTAAGCTCTATAAAATGTCAGATAACCAGATTCTGTCCAGAAACTTCTATTGGTTGCATTTGCCAGATGGCAATTACAAGCTCCTTGAAGCATACAAGAAGAGAAAGGTTTCCCTCAAAATGACCTCTTTAACTTTCATAAAAGGTTCGAGCTACGAGGTTAGCATGTTCGTGGAAAATACATCAAAGAAACCAGACTTGAGAAGCCTACTCTACAATAACAATGTCTTTGGAGAACATGTCAGGAAAGATTCCGGCATATTGCAGAAGATGCTTGGGATCTTTCCAGGGACAAGCAGTGCGACAAGAGTTACTGAAATCAACGGAACTGAGGCTGGAGTGGCATTCTTTCTTCATTTCTCTGTGCATGATGCAAAGAAAGATGAGAAAAATGGTGAAGACACTCGAATCTTGCCTGTTCATTACTCTGACAACTACTTCTCACTTGTTCCAGGTGAGGTGATGAAAGTCACACTCAAATTTGAGGTTCCCTCGGGCATCACCCCTCGTATTATGATCCATGGTTGGAATTATGAAGGTGTGCATATAATTTCCTAGTTGCCCCCGACACACTACTGTTTGGTGGATGACCCCTGTAGTTGACTCCCAGTTTCTTTCTGAGTATTTTAACTCAGAATCAGTACCTTTCAGTGTATAATAAACAATTGTATGTAACGGTATCTGTATCTTAACTTAGCCCTGCGTGCTGAGCTGAAATGATCGGTACTTTACTGTAACTGAGAATATTATGACGACGATATGTCATCCAATCATTCACATTCCCTGTATCTTGCACCGTTGTGGTGTCCTTTGCCTGTATAGATGGATGTCTGTTTATAAACGCTTTTTGCGTAGGTGAGGTTGCTCAGTTGCATTTGGTACATTTGAGCAACAAGAGAACATGGTAGGATTTCTTCTTCCTGATGATATAAAGTTTTAGGGACTTAACATCGATAGAAAACATAGTGGGGATGTAGGTGTAATTGACCAAAGATGAAGGGCACTTGAACAAAAACTGTGACATATAGCTAATCTAACAGGAGCCTTACATTTTCCCTCAGTACAGAACTCTGACTCTGTTTTTCTGCTAAAACCATGATCATTTGAAACTCTCTGATTTCTGGTGAAAGAAATGAAACCGGTTTCGGTATATCGAGATAGTCCTGTACCAAATTCACCCACCTTGTTCTTCAATCACGCAGCTCGAACAACAAGTCACTATGTTTTATCTAAACCATCTCTGATTTCTTTAACCAGAGTGAACTGTAGCTTCAACAATCGTGAAAATGTAGATGCAGTTGATAAACCAGTTACCGCATCGTCGGCCTATGATGTGCTTGGCGTTGATCTTCAATGTTCCCCTGCTCAACTCAAAGCAGCATTTCGGACCAAAGTTGTATAGTCGTCATATCTGTTGATAGTTGAATTTATTCTATAGTTTGTAGTTCTTTGCTTGTCTGTTTGCTATTACTTCTGATACTTTGTTTGTCTCTCTGAGAACAGGTCAAGGAGTTTCATCCAGATGTGATGAGAGACGGACAAAAATCGGATGTTATGATTCGACGAGTTATTCAAGCCTATGAGGTGTTTGTTAATTTGCCTCTTCTTTCTGTTGATTTTCGCATCAAACCTCTTTGTGTAGGATAATAGGCTCATTATACTTTAAATTCTCTTGATGGTTAGTCACTAGTGTACCTTGATGCAACAGTAGTTTGTTGAGTTGTTCCACTAGTGACCGGTTTGTAGGGGTTTGAGGCCTAGAAACGGATTCTTTGCAAATTCTGCGTTTTTCACGCCCATCCTCCCCTTCCCTTGCCAGTGGAGGCTAGTATCACTTTGTGCACGGGTTTGCGTGTATGTATTTGATCGTGTCATATTATCTAATATTTGATTCATCCACATTGGCTTTAGCATAAATGTGTTTTTGGTTATTTGGTTAGAGACTGCTAACTGGGAGTAATTTGCTATACCAAACAGATTTTATCCAACTACAGCAAATCAGAAATCATTGAAAGGTATCCCTTTAATGTGTTTTCCTTCTTGAACTCAATCTGTTATGCATTGCAGTTTCTACATGAATTTTCCGTGCGTAATTGGACTCAATTGCTGATCCATGAGCTACTGCTAGGCTCATTTTTTAGCTCCATTAAGTGTTGTTTCCAATCCTGTAACATCCATGCTTACCTGTTACTCTGTCAGAGCAACAGGATCATCCTTTTTATTATAGACTACCGCCTTTTCTTTAAGGATAAATCCCAAAAGCATTCTGTTTTACCAAATATAAGAGTGCTTGGTGACTTCATTTGTCTATCAGTAATTAACTTCGATTAAATGATTAGCTTTTCTCATAATCATGACATTTCTATGCATATTTGGAATTTGTAGAGAATGTTTGGATCCGTTTGACCAACCTGAATGTGAGGCGTTTGATATCTTCGTCAATGAGGTTCTTTGTGTTGGCAAAGGTACCACCTATATTGATTCCGAAAGGAACTTTAGAATCAGAAGTATTCGCATGCCATATTTACTCTTCTGGTGTTATGTAGACGAACTATTCATAAACCTTGGCCTGCCAAGATTTCATGCACTGTCATTGCATCTTGACATTACTGGCTTTTCCTACAAATTACAATGGTTGGCTCTGTCTTTTTTTACTCATGGGACATTCTAATTATCTAATATATGCAGGATGTCCATATTCATGTGTTAAGACAGCACCTCATGCTTTCGCATTTTCTTCTCTAACTGGCACTGCTCAGGCAACATCTCAAGGTTTGTTCTGTCCTAGTTAAGGTTGCAAAAGATGTGTTTTATGCAAGAGTTGGACAGAAAAGAACAGACGGATAATTAAACTAATGGAAAGAAGGATAATGAAAATGATAATGCCAATTCTGGATTCTCTTGTTCCTTCCAGGGCACGGAGACGACTATCGAGTTCAGAGTGCAGTTGGCCAGTGTCCAAGAAGTTGCATTCATTATGTAACACCGTCGCAGAGAATAATTCTGGAGGAGCTCCTTGGCAGGTGCAAAATATGCTTTCTAACAATCTTGTTATCAACCTTTGATCTTAAAGTCGTCTGTATATAACTTAACTTACTATCATGTCTAAAACTTTCCTGTTCAATTCATATGCTAGCAGCATCATGAACGTGCCGTATGATACTTCAGCGGAGGCGGACTTGCTGTATGCTCTCATTGTTAAAGCCAAGTATGAGAACAAGAGGTATCAAAAGCCCAGAAAGAAGACTGATGATTAGTAATTGGTCTAATATAGCTAGAGCAATACTTAGAATACTGTTTGGAACAGAAATAAACGCTTGAGGGCCAGCATAATGATCCATTATCTCTAGCTTTCATTTAGCTAATAAATGAAATAGTAAACCACATTAAATCTCTGATAAATCACCAAACTCTTAGCTTTCTGTACATTAACTTTCGTCCATTCCCTTACCCACCCACCCGCAGAAATTCCATGTCTCTCAATCCTATAAATACATATCATACAAACAAGCACTACTCCACAAAACAAGCAAGAACTTTATAGCTAGTCACTCAGCAAAATGTCTTCCAGCTCCAAGTTAGTTCTGGCTGCAATGTTCCTATGTTTGTTAGTTTCAGACGTTGCCACAGCTCGAAAGTTTACCACGAAACCGACTCTGGCTGTAAGGCTAAAACTAGACAAGGCGGAAGGGTCATCAACTTGTTGGGAGTCACTGTTTCAACTCCAGTCTTGCACAAGTGAGGTTGTTCTGTTTTTCCTCAATGGCCAGACCTATCTTGGACCGGGATGTTGTCAAGCTATCAAGGTGATACAGAAGGATTGTTGGCCTGACATGCTCGGATCCCTTGGGTATACAGCAGAAGAAGGCGATGTTCTACTTGGTTACTGCGATGCTAGTGACTCGGGAGGTGCTGTGCCTAAGCCGCCATCTCCTCCACTTGTTGAATGCAAGCACAAGAGGAACTAGAGGATGTGATTAGCTTTCAAAGTTATATGTAATAAAGGATATTTAGAGTATCCATTTCCTCGTCTAGTATAATTTCACTTCTGTGATGACTATAAGTCTTATAATCATCACTTGATAACTTGAAGGCGATTTTATTTGCTCAGTAAATCAAATTGTTGGATATGTATATGGTCACCATTTCTAAAGGATAAGTTACGGTATATATTTTCTAAATTCCTTGGGAATTCAATATACATTTACAATATTGCAGATCATTCAAAACAAACTAATCATCAGTGACCTCTGTTAAGGACCAGGTTCCAACACTTCATCTGGAAATGACTTTCATGAATCGGTTAAGTGAGGAGAAGATGCCAGCTGCTTGATCGAAAAAAGATGGTTCCTTCTCCGACTTGCCATCTATCCCACCAAAAATAATCTGCCAAACAGCAAGAAACAAGGTATATTTGTCTAAGCCTTGGGAAGTGATTTTAGTTTTCCGTAAAGCATCAGTAGTACCGACAACTCTCAGAAAAAACTAGCCAACTTCCTTGAGTTATAATCAATGGTTCCATAAAACAGCAGTTGCGGAACAACTGACCTCGAGGTCCTCTATATCAGGACGCTGTATCTGTTCCTTCGCGAGTACATATCTGTTGGGCCGCTCTTTATCATCAAAAAAGACTTTCCACAGTCTGACACAAGTAAAAAATATTCTTTGTTATCAGATGATTTTATCGCTTAGTATATTGTAGCAAACAAATCAAACAAGATCAGACTCATATACAGGAAAAAATTAACCAGGTAGACAATGCATATACATTTCTTTAAATTTTATTGGTTTTCGTATGTTGCTGGGAGAAACAAGCCCCATATTACCAGTACAGCAGTCAAAGCGCTGTAATCTTCACATATTCTTTTTCTCCATAAAATGATAATTTGCTTAATATGAGAGGTTGAGAATATAATAAAATCTGAGCTGCAAATGAAAAATGTTGTTAACTAGTTAACTGTGTACTTACCCCGGGTAGCATCTGAACACAGCACCATATTGGAGAGGCTTCATCGAGTAGACGGTCGTAAATTTGCTGTAAAGAACATGTGGATTAGCATGATATGGGAGGCCGACAAGACTTAATTGAGCTACAATAACCTGTTCAAAAACTTAGGAAACAGTATGAATTTGTAAGAGTAAGATGTAATAGTCATGAAAACTCTAGGGTACCTCAAAAAATCCCGTCGTAGTCGGCGAACATTGATCCCGACTCCGACATCCTCGCTAATAAGGCGCGGGTTCCACATGATGAGAGGCCTAGGCTAACAAAATATAGTCTGTGAATTATTGCACTGATATCTAAACTACCCATGGAAAACAAGATTTTATTTTTTGTTTAATCTCAGTATGCTAATGTGAATCATGATTCATAAGCATGCATACAGAGAAGGAAGCAGTGTTTACCGGATCATCTGTGAGATCAGATGCAATTTTCTCCACGTATGCAAGCATCTGATAATCTGGAACCACCATCACTACTATCTCATCTTCACTGGTTACAGGCTTCCGATCACCTAGACTGAATATTTTAGATGAAACTAAACTTAGATAGGTAAACGTACATTTCGGATATAGAGAACACAGGAAGTAAAATGTGACTGACAATCAACGAGTATATAATCTCCCCGTGTCGTTTACCTAGCAAAACCAAATGCAGCATCTTTCCACCGATACTTTAGTAGTGCGGCGGCACCAGCATCAGGAAATATGGCTTTAACTCTCTATAAGCAAAATCTTTGACAACTCAGTAGTTAACATCAAATCAGAAGACTGGCTAGAAAAGAAGTGCATGCCATGTATGTATATAAAACCTGGCCTGTTCCTTCAATAAGCGTTTCTATGAATATCCTGGACAGATCCCAAAGCTCGGCTTGTGCCCCTTCATCGTCAAGAAACATCAACTGTGGAATTAATAATTCGGCCTGTAGAGAAGGAAAAAGGAAAGAGTTGTTCAATCCATAAGCACAATGTTATTACCTAGCTAGTACCTAGAATTTGCACTGAAGTTTTCTGTAATTGGCATGCACCTTAGCTGACCATTCTCTTTCTATCCCTTTATTATTTTATAACAAAAGGTTCGAATGTCTTCACTAGACAATTAAGTGGCGTTGTTCCTATACTGATGTGGACGTGCTAGAATTTCTAGGTGACTTCAGGTTATTTGTCATTACCTTTACTGGCCAAGTTTTATGGTTAAATTACAACCGAACTGTCATTATAAACTACAGTTTTTGCCATGATAAGCGTTGCAGAATGTATTTCCCAATTATATAAGACCAGCAAGGTAAAATTCAGAGTACAAGCACAAGTACATACTATCGCTCTCGTTCCACCAGCAGAAACAAACTCAGCACTTGCTTGGCCTGATTGCCGAACTGCACCCTCCAAGTCATTAGGCAAGCAACTGAAATACGAATTTAATGATATCAATCTACTTATCTAAACCTATATGGCTATATCCATCCGAATTGCCACACTTAAGGACCAAGTTAATAATGCCAGACCAGCAAAACAAGCTTTCTATTGACTAATATTGCAGAAAGGATAGCATAACTAGGAAACTGACTAGCTGCACTTGTTCTATAATCCGATAACATAACTAGCTATACTTGCACGTAAATCGCACATTCTCAACCAAGTATGTAATGTAATGGTACAAGCTATCCCCTCATCAACTGTGGAATAGTTATTGCTAGATACAAGAACTCAAATTGGCTATCATTAGAATTTAATCATAAACCTAAACAGGTTCATTTGCGAAAATACACCTTATGCTTTAAATGGCCGTAAAACCAAGAACTTATTATATGAGATATCATACCGGATCAAGTAATCAACAATCAATAAACAACACAAAAGAATAAGAAAAGGACGAATGTTTAGCAATTAGCATTCAAGAATAAACCAAAATTAAGAGGTTGTTTGGCAATTGGCATAACACGAACGGGTCGGTAATGTTAATTCACATAAAATCGAGTTACTATCTATATATATCTGTTAAAACGGTTATACGGTTATGTTAAAAGTATAATGCCAAACATAGGTCTTGTTATTTACCTGTCATCCTCTTCAGCCTCACCTTTTACTTCAGCTTCCTGCTGAACTGCCTCGTCTTCAATTATGTCTTGGCCTTGGAATTGGTCGAACTTGGATTGTGTTCTTGGTCCGGAAATGGACTTGAAACGTGAAACTTCACTACACCAGCAAGAATTATTAGAGGTGGAAAGGGATGAAGGGAATTGGGTGGTGGTGAAGGGTAATTTGGGAGTTGAGGAGATGTAAGTTGACAGATTTGCTAATGCAGAGGCCATTGTTGTTGCTTCTTCAGTGGCAACTCAAACTGCGGAGAAGAAGATAACAATTTGAGTGATCAGGTGTGGCTTCTCTAAAATTCGTAATGGTTCTGTGTAACCAATGGTCGTGAAACGCGTGTCTAACAAGAATATTGAAAAGTCTTTGTTTAGTTATTCGGGTGAACTTTAATGACCGGTATATACTTGGAGTTGAGTTATCTGAATTCGAATTGAATTTTTGTGTGTGATTTTTAGATAAAAACATAATTAAGTTGGACGGTAGTTTTATGCCAAACAACTCTATGTAGCTATACTCATGACCGTGAATAGTTACGATCTTGAGATAAAATTATTATGAGAACTACTGAAGAAAAAAATTATGTTCAACCGGTCGTATGACGATCCTGTTTTACTTTTTTATTTTTTTTAACATGCTTAACATATTATAGGAGTGTTTAAAAGTTAAATTATTTAAATTGAATTTAGAAACATATGTTTTTATAACTATTTATGGCTCATCATGTCGTTTATGCAATCTATTAAACATGACAACATAAATGACCTTATTTAAATTTGCTCAAGGATGGCCTCTCAACAATTTAACTTTCAAGTAAATTAGCACATTTTACATCTCTCGTACGTATAAATTATTACTCAATCAACCAATTCTACAACTCTTAATCCACATATATCTCAACCTTGTTTTAAAATAGCAAGCTAGTACAAATCCAACCACTTAAATGGAATGGGACTATAAAGATGTAATGAATGATGCAATTTATATATCGATTTCGATTACACACAAATAGTCAAACCAAAATACAAACTATGAAATATATCGATAAACACCTTTATGATCCCAAGTGGGTTTGCAATGTTAATCTCGTTACAATTACTGTTTCACATCGTTTGAAGATTCACATGTCATATTTCAATTATAACTTTCTTATTTAAAATATTATTAATTCTTTTTTGTTTCCTAATTTTTATGTCAATGATGAACTTTACTGTAGTATAGTTGTCTTAACTCGACTAAAAAACAACATTACATTTGCAACTCTAACTTTGTTTTGGTATGTTTGTATGCTTAATTAATTCCTTCATCTTCTAATAAATTTGTCAATTATGTTATTACTCTATTTTTGTTTTCGGAGTGTTATTGAGAAAAATATTTTATAAATTATGGGTAAAAATACATTGTGATCAATAAAAGTCAATTTTAAATTCCAAAAACCCTAAACCCTTTTCACTCTACTTCACTGTTATTGTTCTTGTACAACAAAACAACTCGTGATTACACCAAAAAAGACAATCTTCAAAATTAAACAAGTCTTCTTTTGTTATAATTAAACTGAATTCAAAACCATCACAGGTATAGAAGGAGCAGCAGCCGAAGCTACTATAATGGTGATGGCATACTACAAGAACAAACATGAAAAGTTGAAAAAAAAAACCTAACAAAATGACTTTTCCTATTGTGCACATAATACTATTATGAACATAATACGTAAAAACAAAAGACTATTTTAATGCTCTTTTTTTTAATTAATTAGACTACTCTCCTTTAGTACCAAAGAGAAGTATTGGCGGTAGCAGACTACAAGAACAAACATGAAAAGTATAAAGAAAATACTACCAAAATGACTTTCCCTATCAGATATATTGTGCTTAGTTAGTGTTAGTAAATTTGTTTAGACTACACGAGGTAGCAGACTACAAGAACAAACATGAAAAGTATAAAGAAAATACTTTCCCTATCAAATATATGGTGCTTAGTCAGTGTTAGCCAATTTGTTAAACATGAAAAGTATAAAGAAAATACTACAAAAATAATTTTCCCTATCAAATATATGGTGCTTAGTTAGTGTTAGCCAATTTCCCTATCAAATATATGGTGCTTAGTTAGTGTTAGCCAATTTGTTTTCGAAAATACTACCAAAATGACTTTCCCTGTCAAATATATGGTGCTTAGTTAGTGTAAACCTGACCTATTGGTTGAAGGTGAAACGCCTTACCAACTGAGCTGCGTTTCGTTGTCGTTTTCGAATATTTTGAACTATAGAAATTATTTGCTTGTCATACGAACCGCCTAAACCTAACTATTAGAATCAGAGTATGCTCAAATTTACATTGCTTAGTGCAAATTTTATATTTGTATAGAACATCATCACCTTAATTTTCGTCCCAAAACAATGTCATGTTATGAGTATAAAGGTTGAAAAGAAATATAAAATAAATTGTAATGAAAACTAATTTTGAGATTATTTAGCTTATGCTAATGTTATAATTTAAATTTTTAATTAGGTTAGTTAGACAAGCTTTGTAATTGAGATGGAAGATAAGAAGTAGTGGTAATTAAATCCTTGTAATATAAGTATTTTGTTAAAAAAGGTCTACATTGGTAATAATATGTAAATCCAAATTAAGTTTAATGGATAACATGTTGCGAAATATATACATAATTTATGACAATACTAATATAGATGAAATATAATATATTTGTTAGATCTTATGCATATGTACTGCATTTTATAACAGGGAAATAGTTTTAAAATAAAATGATAAATTTAAATTTAAATTGTTTTTGCATAGTCTCATTTTTTAATATTGTATTTCATTTGAATGACTAATGATTTATCGTAAATAAATATGAATGATTTCAGAAAATTTATAATGTGTGAGACACACACACACATATATAAGTCATTTTTTTCCGTTAACTTAAAATAATCTTGGTCCAATATTTATAAATCATTAAATAGAAACTAATTGAATTTTATAGAATATATTAAAATATAAAGATTATCAACATTTTTTAATTGAAGACAAATCATGACCAATATAACAACTTTGAATAAATCTTACAAATGAAAACATAGCAATAAAGATTGTATGTTTTATAATAATGTTATAATTTGAGTGTTTATAGGTTAGTTTTAAATCAGGAACAATTATAAATTGGTGTCATCCACAAATCTTTCATACTAATTAGTGATACCTAAAATATTTTATTGCTATAATTTGGTGTCTATATATGTTATTACAAAAGTATCATTCACCTGAATACTAGATATAACATATTTAATAATCAAAATTAATCTTCAATAATTTAATCATCTATTATAATATGTTTTGATTTGTTTTTGTAAGATTAGCCAAGCACCATCTCATTTAATTAATGATCGTCGTCAATTATCAACATTTAACATTAAATTTCAAGCATTATATAATATCAGCATCAAATGTGAAATAAACATCACATAAATATTGTGAGCATCATTTAACATTAAATTACAAATACAATATAATACAAGCCCTCCAAAATAAAACATGCATCATATTAATTACACATGAATCATTGATACATCAAAGTATCAAACACAATTTTTCAATGCAACCCACTAATTGAACACATGTCAATGAATTAAGTTAAGGCGGTACAATGCAAATAAGAAAACATGAACAGAATAATAAGTTATCAATTAGCATATTCATGTTTGTTTCAACTGGCATCTGGTGTTTGAACAGTTGATATGTGTTTCGATTTAGTTTCTTATAAATAAAGTTTTGATTTTACCTAAGATTTTTTTTAAAAATATATGGCTAAAGCGTAAGAAGTTTTCTAAAGAGAAATGACAAACATATCTCCAAAAACATTATATGTTTTATAAAAAAACTAGTTTTATGTACACGCGGTTCCTACGTGTAATATTTTAAATGCGAGCAAAGAAAAAAATATTTTTTGTTACTACTCCACTTAACCTTCAAACCATAGTAAATTCATCATGTTCCACAAATCTTATTGTTACACCAAAATAAATTAATATAAAATATACATATATTTTATTAAAAACGCCAGTGATATACTTATATATAAAAGTGATATAAAATGTCAACTTATAAAGTATTACTGATATTTTTTTAAAAAATTATACACACATGTCGTCTCCCTTAATAATACAAGTCTTTGTCAGATTTTTTTGTCATAACACTAAAATGTCTTCAACTCAATATGGAACAAAGTATTTCACTATCTTTTGCGATAAGGCTCCTGGGCCGCCGAAATAATCCTAAACCATATGGAATCGTATAAGCCCACACATAAAAAAAAATAAAAACTAATGTACACATATGACTTAACTATGTGTCAACGAGTTTTACGAGGTATAGAAAATTTCTTATAAAGGAGGTTTGATGACTCCAATATCTGGGTAGTTTGTTACACAAATGAATACAAGTAACATTAGAGGGAAGAATGACAAAGGGAGTAACCGAAAACCCTCGGGGGCGTCACATTCTTCATCCTACAACATCATATATAGGAAATGAATCATTCTTCATCACTCTTGAGACCAAATTCTTCACATAAACCCTTACATGATTTTTCATTGTGTCCGCAAAATGTATATTTAGTGGCTTCATCAACATCACCATGGCATTGCGTTAGATCTACGCAACCCAATTTGGAGATTATTTCACATGACTGCACTCGGAATACTCCCTGAGGTGCACATAGCTTTAAAAGCTTTCCAAGTAAAAGGAAAATTCTATCTAATGATATTTTTTTATTGCATTATTCTTCATGTTATATAATTAGATCGCACCATCCATACGTTAGTGACTTACATATCCTGGAATTAGGTTGATTTGAACATCGTAGTGCATTCAGTCGACATCGTTCATTGTTCCAATTAACATTTAATACAGTTCTTTTTCATAAAAATGCATATCAAATTGAGATAACACAATTTTAATTCGGAAGCTAACACTCCAAACATGCTATCAAGAAATTATTGATTTAATTATTCAAAAAAATATATTATAAATATTGATGTATTTCATATATACAAGAGATAGTTTGATTAACAACATACACGTTTCAATTAATTACATGATAATTTTTGTGATAATATAGTAATTAACATCTCTAGATAATTTATCTAAATACCTCTATATAGTCTCTCTGCATCAAAATGAATTTAAGTATGATCGGAATTTTGATTTGTTTTAGGGAAAATTTTGTTCCAAAACAACCAAGTTGGAGGTAAAAAAAAAAAAAAACCTATCACAGAAAAACCTTGTATCATAGAGTGTAAACGTTCAATTTTCACACCTAAATTTCTACATTTAGAGTGACGATAAACAAATTTTCATTGTATTATAGAGTACAAATGATACCACGATCGTTTTTTGAATTATTGATTATAAAATGGTACCGTCCCGAATTCCTCACTTGATTTAGGGGAGCATTACGGACCGGTAACGTGTCGGAAAAAACTTTATAAAAAACGATTGTTGTATTATTTGCATTATATGATACATTAAAAAACTGCATATCGTCACACTAAATATAAAGTTTTAGATGTGAAAATTGTATCATTTACACACGATGATACATTTTCAGGTTGATATGATACAGTTTCAAATCGTTTTTCACAAACATTTCATTTTTCTGGGTCGTTTTTTTGCAATTTTCTTCATATTTGGGCCTGTGGCGCGAATTTTCCCATGATTTAGTGGTAGTGGGATGTAGGGGTGGGCGTTTGGGATGAAAAATTGGAAAAATCCCAATTCCGAATGATTTTTTCCCGAAAATTCCGATCCCGAAAATTCCGATCACGTTTGGGATAAATCCCGAATTCCCATATTAAATTTCGAGACGGGATTGGGATTGATTTTACATCCCAATTGGGATTTGGGATCCCAAATGGGAATTATATATATATATATATATATATA
>JAYMSP010002399.1:0-24551 GCA_036897095.1 Plantago elongata
TGGCAGCAGCCAATCGCCGTGCCAGGCGCTTTACGCGCCGAGGCACGGCGTGCACGGAGACGCTGCGCCACACGTGGGAGACGACGCGGCCCAACGACGGCTCCGTTGGAGCTGGTCTTACACTCGTATCATCTAAAAGATCATAATTGACAATTGAATTGAACTCATTTGACTATTTCGATCAACCATCTTACAATTTTAATCACATAGTTATTAATTTTCTAATGTAAATGTAATTTTTTAATTAAAATAAAAAATTATAATTTCTAAAGCTTTACTTATATAGTACTCAATCCGTCTCTAATTCAAAATTTGCGGGACCGAATATGAATTTTAACGTAATTTGATAAATTAATATGAATTTATTAAAAATAATAGTAAAAATAAAGTGGAGGAAATTCACATTGGGCAATTTAGATTATTACAATGAATTGTGAGGTTTAAATATTTTCAAATATAAAAAGAAAATTTGAATCAGAGACAGTCGAAAGAACTTGAATTAGAGATGGAAGTAGTAAAATTTAACATTTAGGTGTTTTAATCAAGCATTTCTTATTTTGTTTATAAATCAAACACTTTCACTTATATGGAGACCTATTGATAATATCAAGGAAAGTATTTATGTTATTGATTAAAATGATTAATATAGTTAACAAATTGTATTTAAAAGACATATGTGTTGAGATATATATGTTTTAATTAGTAAAATTAATTATTTAATAATAGAGTGTTAATTAGGTCTTTCTTTGGATAAACTATCCAAAACCAGACACTCGGAGACATGCTCAAAATTTTTTGCATTCCATGCTGCATTGTTTAACTTTTAAGCCTACTTGCGCACTACTATTGAATTAATGATTGAAATGCAACGCAATTGGATGAGGCAATGCATGGACAATATTTGGACAACTTTTAGGAAAATCTTGTCTATATGAGGGGGAAGAAATTAAGAAAATGACTGCAGTTTTGTTGTTTTGTTGTTTTGGTTCCAACTTTATAGTCCTCGTAAGCTTTAAATGTTTCATTCTTATCCATTTACTCTATCAAACTTGCCTCGTTATTCATGTAGATAAGAGCTAATCAATTGCTACGTACTCCATGGGTATATTTGTAATTGACACATTTTCGTGGGTTACTAAAATATAATGACGTAAAATTCATCATACACGCACTCAATGTCCTGCTTGAGGAGTTGAAGTCAAGTGTGTTTCCTTTCCACTTTTTCCGGGTAACGGTCATCAATTTTTAACAACCAAAAATTCAAGTCAAACTCAAAAAATTTAAAATAAATTGAAACCCTACTATATTAACAAGGTACATCTTTCTTTTTCAGGAATCCGCTCACGAGAACTCCAGAGTTAATCGTGCTTGCTTTAGAGCAATTCTATGATGGATGATTAATTGAGAAGTCTCCTAATTCGCACACGAATGAAAACAAATTAGGAGTTGTGAATTGAATTTGTAAGTACGATTGATGTAAACTCAGGAGTTGTGGAGACATACGACTCCCCATATGATATTTTTCGAATATATTGTGCAAACTGGTTGATATTTAGAACAAACTAATCGTATAATTATGTTGTTTAAAATGATCATATGTAGTGAGACATAACTCTTGATTAATAAACTTGACCTTGACTGAAGTCTAGTTTTTTTTAGAGAGGTTTCATTTCATCTATTGCATTAGCAGGTAAAAGTAAATATAGAACAGTCGGAAAGGCAATGATTATCACCCTCACTATCCATACTAACAAGAACATCGGTCTAAACCAGCACGCACTCAAGTGCGAACATCGGTAAAATAGACACTACCAGATTGTACCTTTAATTTGACGTTGGGTTTTTACCCTAGCTTGTAACTGTTCGAAAGGTTGTGATTCAGTGTTGATTGTGTATTTATTCTTTGGTGATTAGTGAGAAGCTTGAGAAGCAGATTGAGTACTCCCTGGTGTTGGAATTTTTTGAGACATTGTTATCATGACAGTTCTATGTATTGGTTTTGGATATCTTTGGGTGTAGGTTATTACTTTATGTATGGTGTGGACGTTGTAATCTTTATTTCTCTTGTAATTGTCCGTTGAGAGCATTTCTTATGTTCTTTGCTTTCATTAATAATTTTTGTTTGCCGTTTCAAAAAAAAACTATCCATACTAACAATCCTGGATAAGGTATGGTCAAGAACATTCCCAACAGTTGTTTGAAGGATTTTCTAGTTGACTTTGGATGTAATGGTCTTGCTAAGGTTGGTTTCGGTCGATTGACTATTGTAAGTACTTTGAACGAGCATTTCTTATGTTGTTGATGATATTATAAATTAATATATTTTTACCGTTGAAAAAAAAACAATGACAGTGAATTCTAATCATGTGACATGAAGAGTGGATTAGTTAAACGACTACGCCACCTTCAGATACCACTATAGTATGTGTCTCATTTACTTACTGCACTTACTTTTTAGTTATCTTATTGTCTGCTGTAATATTATTGTTACTATTAGATATTGACAGTCACACATACTAAACACTTATCTAAAACTCTTCCATTCTTTGATAGATGAGTATCAGATATACAAATAATTAAGATATAAGAGAAATTTGTTAATCGACAAAAGTTTTAAATATTATTCAACCCGGCCCCTAGTCTTTTAACAACAACAAGAATAATAATATATTGATTATGAACTGAACGAATCTTAACTAAATTGAATTTAATGGAAAGAAAAAAGAAAATAAAAGGACCTATTCAGTAAAAAGAAAGGTGCTTGATTGCAAAGAAGAAAGAAGTTTGGGTGCTGAATGCATGTATAAAGAAGTAGAAGATACGGGAACAAGAGTAATTAGAGAAGAAAGAAGGAGCCAATCACAGTGAGACACGTTGGTACAAACAGGCGCCAAAACAGTTGAGACTATTGGGAAACAGGCAACCACGACACACTATATCAATTGTCGTCTTCTTCATCTACCTGCTATTGTACTGTTCTTTACTCCGCCTTCCTATCAAGATTGAGCTCCAGAATCAAACGATCATGTAATAGTTTGCACAATCCTAGTAGTTGTACTAAAGACCAATTATATAGCTCCAATTTTAGGTTTTCATCAAGAGAGGAGCCCTAATTTCTAGCTATATAAAGTCGGCTCCTTCTCTGTTCTCTGTATCAAAACTTCTCCCGTTTAATATACACAACACCTTTCTTTTTGATATGGCACCGGATTCTTGCTCTTAATTCATGTCTTGCGTTTGCTTTCCTTTTCTCCGCTGATCGTTCTCTGTTTTCCCCGTTCACTCAATGGATGAAACTCCTCCTCCTACCACTCAAACTCCTCCTGCTCTTGTCTCTCTTGAGCACGATGATCTCTACTCACCCTTTTACCTTCACCATTCCGAGAATTTCATTTCCGGTGCTATTACCCTATTTTGGATAAGAATAACTTTCATACCTGGTCTAGTTCATTTCTGATGTCTTTGTAGGTAAGAAACAAAGTCGGCTTTGTCGACAGTACCATCAAAACTCCTGACAAGGATGATGCTAAGCTTAAGGCCTGTCAAAGGTTAATCCACTCAGTGTCTCCTAAAATCAAGAGCACCATATTATAAATGAAAACAATACAAGAATGATGGGAGAAACTAAAGGTTCGCTACGTGCAATCGAATGATGTCAGGATTTATCAGCTACAACAGGAACTTAGTTGTATTACTATAGGCCAATACCAACTTGCATGTGCAAGAATTGTAGCTGTAACATCACTGAAACTCAAGCGAAAGACAGGGACACTGACAAAATATTCAAGTTTATGATGGGACTCAGTAATGCTTATGACATGGTTAGAGGGCAGATAATCCTGATGGAGCCAAAGCCTTCACTGGATAAGGCATATTCTCTTGTTCTCCAAGAGGAAAGACATAGAGAAGCTAGGTATCCTGCACCATTCATTGAATATGTTGTCATGAATGTGGGTGCAAAAAGGCAAAAAGAAAAGCTATTTTGTCCTAACTGTCCAAATATGACCAACTACTCTATTGAAACATGCTTTAAAGTGCATGGTTATCCTACCAACACTCTCTCTAAGAAGCCCTTCTATGGGCGTGCTGGTTTTAGAGGTCGAGGAGGAAGAGGAAACCTAGGTACCTGGGTCAACAATGTGAAGGTTGACAACACTAGAAACAATGAAGTTTCTCCTTTCTCAAATGACCAGTTGTAGCAACTACTTTCTATGGCAGTGAAGAATGGTGGAAATAACAACAACAATGTTGAACTTGGAACTTCTTACAACACATCTATTGCCACCACCAGTAAGGAATTTGAAGTGAATCATGCAGAAAATCTCTACCTTGAGGCCCACATGGATCAAGATTGGGCGGAGTAGAGCATCAAGAGGGTTATACAACATCAATGATTTTTGAGATTCCCTAAGGCATTGGCCATCTCCAACTTGACAAAACAAGATCTTGCAGCTGCTATAGTATATCATGTTTGGCATTTTAGGTTGGGGCATCCTAGTTTAGATAGGATTTATGTTATTCAGTCCATGTTTCTAGATGTTAATTCTAACAAGTATTCTTACTGTGAAGTCTGTTTTAAGGCTAAACGGAAGAAACTCACCTTTCCAGTATCAAATAAAATGACAACTACTTCTGAAATTCTTGAAATGTTACACTATGACTTATGGGGTCCCTATTCCATTGCAACTTTACATAAGCATCATTATTTCTTAATTATAGTAGATAACTAAAGCAGAATGACATAGATCTATTTATTAAGGAACAAATCAGATACTAAACAAGCTATGATCAACTTTATTACACTTATACAAAATCAAATGGATAAGAAAGTGAAAATAATGACGACCGATAATGGACTAGAGTTCTATATGAATGATTATCTTGATGCAAATGACATCATTCATCAGAAAACTTGTGCTTATACACCTGAGCAAAATGCAATTGATGTGAGAAAACATTCATTTATTAAATTTTGCAAGATCACTGCTATTTCAAGGAAATATGCCAAAGTACTTCTGGGGAGAAGCTGTCTTAACAACAACTTTTCTGATTAATAGATTCCACACCATTTCAAAAATTTTATAATAAAATTCCCATTTACAACAATCTTAAAACATTTGGTTGCTTGTGTTTTGCATCGATAGAGAAAATTGGAAGAACAAAACTGGATCCTAGAGCACATAAATGTGCATTTATAGATTATCCAGCTAATGTTAAAGGATATAAACTTTTTGACTTATAAATAAGAATGTGTTTTATCTCCAGAAATGTCATTTTTATAGAAAATATTTTTCAATTTAAAGAAGAAAACAAACAACAAGATAAATCAAGTGAAATCAGTTTTATTTCACCTAATATGTTTTACCTGGATTGGGAAACAACCAGATATGTTGAAGAGCAGACAAATGAATATCAAGACAATGAATATAAGATGGGTATGAGTCCTGCTAGGACAAACAATGAATCAAGTGATGCATAAAATGACAATATTTATGCAGGTACTGACAATAATGCAGATGAGCAAGCATTACATAATGACAATAGGGTGCAAGCATCTATTAGTCCTCATGTCAGATTAAATAGTTCAAGAAAAACATCAAGAGCAAGAAAATTACCATAAAATCTTGATATTTATCACCATAATGCAAAAAGCTATACAACTAAAATTGGTGTTTTGAAAACTAGATATCATATACGGAACTTTTTAAGATATGATAAAATGTTTGATTATCATAAAACGTATGCAATGAATCTGTCAATGATTCATGAACCTGAGACATATGAATATCTATTAAGCACAAGCATTAGCAAATAGCTATTTATGAGGAATTGAAAGCCCTTGCAGAAAATAACACATGGACTTTAGTGAAAAGAACTCATTCAATGAAATATATTGGATGGAAATATATTTTTTAAACAAAGCTAAACTCATATGAAAAAATAGACAAACATAAAGTCAGACTTGTAGCAAAGGGCTACACACAACAATATGGACTAGACTATACTGACCCTTTAGTTCTATGGCAAAGTTAACATCTATCAACGTCTTTCTAACATTAGCATTCAAGCAAAACTGATATTTAGCACAATTAGATGTGCATAATGCACTTTTGTATATTGATCTTGATGAGGAAATTTATATGAAAGTACCTCAAGGACTTTGAAGTCCCTAGGATGCTTGGAGTGTCTCTAAGATGGATTTAGTTATGAATAACTATTTGTAGCTAAACCCGTCGCAAGAATTAAGGACGCTCCAAGTGTCCGTTATCTGTTTTTCGCGACGAAGAGGTATTCGTCGGTTTTTTTTTTTAATTTTAATTTTTTTTAATATTTCCTATTTTTGTCACCTGTTATTCACAACATATAATAGTCGATAATAATTAAATGAAAACACATAAACTGTATTAATTAATAAATGAGATTCGTCACATAAAAAGTCTCCAAATGTAATAGTAAACATCCGTACGATCTAAGTGTAACTAATAATATGTATACTAAAACACAAGTACCTAATAATCTGTACATAAAAAAAATACCAGTAACTAATCCATGATATGATTAGGAGACGATGGAGTTGTTTCGGGTCCAACTCGTTTTGTCAATATGTCCAGTAGAGTCTGTAGACAAGTCTGGTTCTCCAGCAACGTCTAAATTAGTCTCTAATGAGTAATCATCATCCGCTCCACCTGGCTCTCTGTGTAAACACGTGACCCACCATGGGACACTGAGTAGCTACCAGGCTCCATCGAACTGGCCAGACTGCCAACTCCATCGACTCGACCCCAACCGTCCAATGGGTTGACCTCAAAGAAGATTTTGTTATGTTCCTCAATAGTGATGTCCCGACCATCGATCCTCATATCGACCTCAGCCTGCAAAATGAAAGTGCATATAGTAAATGAGATACAATCTCTTAAAATACACAAGTAGCAAGGTGGACCTTAACGAAATTAATTATGAAGCATACCGAAATGTTCTCAGCTTTCGTGTCTACCCCAAACGCCATCCTTCCCCTGCTTCACCTTCTAGAAGTAGTAGTATGCAGGCCCAGGGCCGTCATCTGATTGAGCTTGTATAACAAACATTTATACAAGAAACAAAGTAGTAAGTTGGTAGTTTTGGAATAAAAAAAGAATAATAGAAGATTTAACTTATTCAATATAAAACATATATATATGAATGGAATGAAAACACAGAACTGGTAAGTACCAATCACTAACCCGGATCGTGTAATATGTGATGGCAGCTCGGGTTCCTAAATGGTGTATGGATGTGCCAACACCACCAACCGATTGAGACAACTGATTTTGCTGATTCTTCCATGTTGTATCCACTACAACTAGGTCATTCCAGTAATCTACCCACAGTGGAAGGGCTTCAATCCCCTATCCAAATAGCCTTTTGCTTCTGAGTTTTCCACAACTTCTTCCCAACATGTATCATGTTCATGTACTGGTTAGATCCTACGGTCTCGAAAGTATACCATAACTGGGGAAGTAGAGTATTAGGGATGTGGTAGTCTTTCTACAACATTCCCCACAACACAGAGATGACACTACGTAAGCCAAATGGAAGGACAAGCCATAAAACAAAATCGAAATAGCACATTGTAATAAGAGCATATATATCACCCAAGTATAGTGGCTAAAATACCAATCACATATAGTGACTAACATACCACTCATATTGTCCTAAAATTTATTAACACAATGGTGACTAACATATCACCCAAGTACAGTAGCTAACATACCACTCACACATAGCTAGTGGCTAACATATCACACAAATCAATATAAATTAAAGACACAAGCAAACAACTGAAGAATTGTAATGCTTTAAGCTTACCCTCAGCTCATCAAAATAGTATACCTTCACATGATCTGGGAGAAGTCCTTGCCCAGGTAACTCCATCCTCGATTTGAATGCCTCAGTAAACTTCCCCTGGGCATCAAAAGGCCAAAAACTGTTACAAACGAGTGAGATTAGAAATAATAATCCATTAGTATGCGAATGTATATACAAGTGTTTGTATATACAAGTGCATATATATAGTACTCGGGAATATGTAGTATTTACTGATCTCGGTTGATTGGGAACATAACCCGCTTATTCTTCCACTTGGCATCCATCTTTAGGGTGGTATATGGACAATCATCAGGTATTAAATTACCCGAAGGACCAGTATGTAGGCCTCACGCAGCATGAGGTGTCTGACCCAAGCTGGAGTTAGGTGGAGTATTCAGAATTTGTGTCTGGCTACTCGACCCCTGCTCCTCAAAGGAAGACTCAGAACCATGAGAATCACTGAGTAGTGTACCAGAACCACTTGCGCCATGAGAAGCGGGAGGACGGTATGTAGGCCTCCTACGCCGCGGCATCTGCAAATAAATTGAAGACATGCATATCATATATTAGTATATTATCTAGAATTTGCATAAAAAACATACAAATTTGACACGTAATAAATCACATAAATATAGGATAAATCTGACATGTAACATATAAAATACACATACCCTCGATATATAACATGTATTGCATTACTTCTTTACATTATTAATTAATTAAGATAGGTTCCGAATTTGTAATTAATTACATGCATTTCACATTACAATTATATTACAAAATTACTTCATTACGAAATTTCCATACCAATAGATGAAATACATGCATTTTGCATTACAATAATTGTAGAATTTTATAAATTACATGCTTCACGTTTAGCACTAATTATGATAATCATAGTACATATCCGAGCCAAAATCACCTAATTTTAATAATGTAGTACAAGAACTAGATACTACATACTTCTTATATCATCCTACCCCTAATTCCGTGGTACCGCTCGAGCCCACAAAACCTACACTCTAGTAGATCTACATCCTCATCCCATTAGGTCATGCACATATTCCAACAACATTCCACCACTCAATAGACAGTCCCAACCCCCAGTCTCTCCCTTCATTTAAAATATTGTATTTCAAAGGGTGGTTCCTCACCATGATTATTCCAAACTAGATACTTCGGCAGGAACCCATTACAGTTCAAGTGCTCGAATACAGTTGCAGGAGTAAAAAATTGTTTGTTACGGCATATTTCTAATTTGCAAGGACACTTTATCAACCCCCAATCACACAAGTCGGATGTGTCATTGAAAATGCAATAAAATCTTCAGCCCCTTTAACAAAACTTAATTGTCCTCTGCCATTCACATTACGACGATGCATCCATGAACGATCGGTAGTCATTCAATATTTTTAACCTGACACGTCTCAGTTTATTAGATTTACTACATTTTTACTAAATTTCAATTTCTTACGTGTATTTCCCACAAAAACATTAGATAGTATAAATCACAATCAAATTGTCTCTAAAACACTACATTGAAACTGCTACTACTGCCGCTGCCGCAACCGCCACCGCCACCGCCACCGCCACCGCCACTACTACTAATTAACAATCCAATCGTTCATCTCAAATTAAGTTTAACAAGCTAGTATATAATATCGTTCCAAAAAACATACAATTGCTCAACCTTGTCAAAATTAACAAAATCTTCAAATTTAACATTCAACTAATCTTCTTAATCATACTACATTTACAAAAATATTAAATTAAACTAGCTATATAGTTCATATATATCAATTTATAGATCTCAAAGTTCACACAATACATAATATAATCTCATTTAGCTACTACATACTTCATATAATAAACATGCATTTGCTCATATTAGTCGAAAAATCAAGATCTGCAAAATTTAAAAAGTAAGGGTTTTAGCCAAAATACCTTCAATGCAAAAATAAGCGGATGAGAGTTGGAATTGGTACACCACCCGAGATCCTTGTCCAATAGCTTCGAATAGAGTCCAAGATTGGCCGAATTGGTGAGAAAATGGCTGGAATCGAGTATGGACGGATTTGGAAGGATGAGGAGAGAAACTAAAGACAGTGACTGAACTGGAGAAAGAGCCCGCTGGCTCTTTCTAATAGATTTGTCTCAGCGACGAATAGCGACTCCGTCGCTGAGACGAACTATGCTCGTCGAATCGGTGACTTAATAATTTTTTTTATTATTATTTCAAAGTCAAAGGTTTTAGTGACGGATAATTAATCCGTCTTTGTTCAGCGATGGATAACGGATCCATCGTTGAACATCGACGGATTAACGAAGTCTCAGCGATGAATTGAGCAAAAATGCTCCATTCGTCGTTGTTCTTGTCGATTTGTAGTTGCTCTTAGTTACGAATAGCGCTCGTTGCTGTATTCATAGCTAAAAGCAGTGATTTTGTGTAGTGTATATAAAGGTGGATGTTGCTCCGATAAAGTTTCTTTGGTGGTTTTGAAGTATTTTTTATGTTCCTGCCGACTCTTTCATTAGTAACACTAATCCATCTATATTTAAAGTGCCATATCTTGGAGGTGGAGGTTCCATTTACATGTGATGTTTTTAAAAATAACACCATATGATCTACATCTCTAGTAAATTTAGAAAACATAGGCTTACGCGTAGGTGAGATGAAAAACTTGCTAAGCGTCGTTGGCTTGGTCAACCATTATCTAGACCAACTACCCAATACTACGTTGTTTACTGACCAAGCCAACAATGCTTAGCTGGTCCTTTCAGATGATCATCCACACACTTAGATGGTTCACATATAGGCCTTCACGCTAAACTAGACATTTTATATTATCCATTCCGGTATATCATATCCAACTACGACCTGGCTCACTCGCTCACACTACTACCCTAACTTTCTCCAAGAAGGATTTTGACATTATTAAGATTAATTAATATATTACGTATGAGCTTTAAAATATATTGCACCGTTGTCTTATTATCCGCTATTTTCAGAGGAACTTGATATACTTGCACCAACTATCCTTCAAGACCTATTGAGGGCTCGACTCGAGTTAGTTCGTTAAGGGTCGATCTATGTTCGTTCGATAAGGTGTATATGCCAAGGTCGAGTTTTACTTTTTGGCTTGTTTTGCTATCCATCCTAGTAGCCCTCAAATCGTTTATATCGACTAGGCTCAATCAAATACTATGTTCTTATACATATTTATATATATGCTTTTCAATAAGGATCTTGAACTCAACTAAAATTCAAGCCGATTGATTTGACTTCGAATATATTTCGTGGCATTAGCTTGAGCTCGAAATTGTAGCTCATCTTATTAACGAGGCTAGTCGAGTTCAAACTTCTTATAGTTCAAACTGAGTTCATGTAAGAACATACAATTCACTCAAACTTTAAAACGGTACTAACATTTACATTTTACTTTTATATTTACAACGTTTTATACATACTATTATTTTCAAAATAATTTGTAAATTAATTGTTCCTTGATAGATAATTCTACATATCATCAAGTGTCCTTGGAACAGAGCTCAGCTTATAAATTTCAACTTCTATTTAATGCTCATAGTATGAACCTATGGCACAAAGCCTAATCACAACGATCTTTGTAAGTAGTCATTACACTCGTAAGATGAGCACATTCATGAAGTTAATGAATCCAACCGAGGTCACAATTCAACTTTTTGAACACCTCTGACCTCGTGAATGAGTTCATCCACCCTATTTTTCTTCACAAATACTAACATTTTTTCATGCGCTCATTATATCATATAACGTGATAAAACTTCCGTTTATGTCTAAGTTGCCTTCTTTTTATATACTAACACGTGAAAAGAATGAACCATTTCAACCCATCAAAAAAAGTTCCCGAGCAAATAAAAGAAGCATGCCTACATTTAAAACTATAGTATGAAGTCACGAACTAGCGCACGAATTAGTAGATTTGGAGAGCTTTGACCGTCAAAATTGGAAAATCTAGGTTACTTGTTCCTCTTTGCCCTAAATCCAATTGAGAGTGTTTGTTGTCTAATATTGTTGTTTGATGATTCCAAAACCTTAAAAATCTCAGCTTTCACTCATCTGTACATCCATGGCTGCCAATTTCTGGACTTCATCTCACTAGTAAGTTTCAATTGCAAATTCCCTTTTATCTGTAGCTCTCTGTAATTGGTTTACCCATCTACTGACTCTTTGTTTGTATCTTTGGAAATTAGCAAGCAGCTTCTGGACCAGGAAGAGGTGGATGTGGTGCATCCACTCGATAAGGAAAGGGGCATGACTCTTGAAGATTTCAAGCTCATCAAGCTCCACATGTCTAATTGTAATCACGTTTCTTTCTTCTATTTCAATCTTTGCATTTATTTTTTATTTCAGTTGGTTTGCCTGATCCTTTAGTGTCTGTTTCGCAAGCGATTAAAGCATCGAGTTAAGAAAACATTTAGGTGTATTTTAACCAGCTTTTCTTCATTCTTGCTAAATTCCCTATGGTCAGATATTGCTAGGTTGGCTCAGAATGTTAAAGTGCGGCAAAGGTATGGTTCTTATATCTATGTTTCTTGTTTTCTGCTTTATTCTGTTTACAGCTTCTTCATGGGGCCTTAATAATTGATGCTCCTTGTGCAAATCCCCTTAAATGTGTCTAATTGAACTTTTGTGTGATTCATTACAGAATGGCGCGCCCATTCTTTGGTTTGTTTAGATATAGAAGAAGTCGAACTCTCTCGCAGTGAATATAAATATATTGCTAGTGCTTGTAAATTGAGATAAATACCGAGTGAATGTTCGAAGTGGTTGAATGAATCTGAGCAAGTCACATTTGTTTTTGTATTTGCACTTACATGTTGATTTACTTCTCAGGGTTGTAGCTACTGCCATTACATACATGAGGCGTTTCTATGTCAAGTACGGTGATATACCTTATACAACCTTTAGTTTTAGATGATATCCTTCTTGTTTCAAGTCTGAACAATATTTTGATTTGCAGGAGAAATATGACTGAGTCAGATCCTCGTCTGGTTGCTCCAACTTGCTTATACTTGGCATCAAAGGCGGAAGAAAGCACAGTGCAAGCTAGACTTCTAGTATTTTACATCAAGAAATTACGTAATTATGGTTTCCTTATTTTGCTTACTATATTAGGGTTTTCATATGTTCTTCACACTATTATTTTGTTTCTTTATGTAACTGATCAGAGCCGCTGCTTCAATTTTGCAGATTTGGATGATAAGTATCGCTTTGAAATAAAGGAGATACTAGAAATGGAAATGAAAATTTTGGAAGCCCTGAACTATTATTTAGTTGTGTTTCACCCTTACAGGGCATTGTCTTTGTAAGTTTTCCTAAAACAAAAATTATGTCAATAATAAGTTTGTAGTCATGCATTTGAAGTTACTACTATCTATTTTATTTATCACATAAGGAATGATATATTTGAACCACTAGCTTCCTGTCTCATGTTGGGGGCTGAGCTTGGCGTGCTTTCCTTTTGCCACTTTTTATCTGGAACCTTCGTAAATAATGATAAATTATGTAATGGAGAATTATGTGGCTTTAAATGCCGTTATATTTCATATTCTTATTATGCTTTAGATATGCGCATCTGTCTTTAGAATGAAGTTAAATGTCACAAAAATAACAAATCTGTGTGTTTACGTCTTTATGACTGGCATGATACCGTGGAAATAGTAACTTGCTTTTTCCTTCACATGCATGAAGGTTCTTATACTCCTTGATGTATTCTAACTACAGTTCATTATTTTAGATATCTTCAAGACTCTGGCATGAATGACTTAACACAACTAAGTTGGTAAGTATTTAACTTTTCTGTTTGATATTTACTGCATAAAACCCGAGTAAGATGTTTATTATTGACTTTTGGATCTTATGTAGGGGACTTCTCAATGACACTTACAAGATGGATTTGGTTCTTATACATCCTCCTCACTTGATTGCACTTGCCTGCATATACATTGCGAGTGTCCAAAAGGATAAAGAAAACACAGCCTGGTTCGAAGAACTTCGAGTTGATATGAACACGGTGAGTTCATATATATAAATTCACTTTAATATTTCAGTGCTCTTCTGTGGTGGCATGCAAGTTTACTTTTGACATGAAATCACCCTTGTAAGTCATCTAAGACTAGATTACCAAAGAATCTCCACCCTGGTAAAACAAATTTCACTTGATGCGACATACAATAGAGACAAATTTTAAACTTGTAGAATCTCATTTGACTCTTAATCCTCACATTATGAAGCTGTAGATACTTGGTAATGCTTTAGTCTTATGCACATCAAGTTTGGTCTCATAACTCCTACGAATGCAGTTCACAAAAGCTTCATGACCAATGAAATTGAGGTGCAGTAACATGCACTGGATCATGTTCCTAGTTCCACATTTATTTGATCACATCCATGAAACTTTCTTGTTGATCTTGTGTGTAGGTCTACATCACAAGCAAAATAATCATTGCAAATGAAACGGTATTAGTAATCTACCTTGTTATTTTTGTCTACATTTAGACTCACTATTCTTCTGTCATTTTACAGGTTAAAAATATCGCAATGGAGGTACTGGATTTCTATGACAGCCACAAACTGATTACTGAGGACAGGGTTAATGCGGCCATGAATAAGCTAGCAAGATAAACTCTTCGGTCAATTTGGCCATCAGCCTACAGGTACAGGAGATTAACCGATTCTTCCTGTCAAATCAATAGGGAATGATTGGTTTGAATTTTATCTGAGTTCTGGTGTCCTGTCTCCTTTACAACGGTAATTGACTCATATCATGTACTGTATAAAGTAATGACACCTGAAATGACCATGCCGTAATTTACAGATATGGATATAATATCCTTATATATTGAGCGACATATAAGAGCAATAAGTACTTGCTGATGTTTAAATTGTACTGAGCTAGTTTCCGTGATCGACTTATTTCCAGTGTTGGTTTTGAACTAGATGTATGAATGTGTCTTTTAAATTACAACAGCATGTGAATTCACAGATATATGCATAGAATTTAGACAATATGGTGGTGTCTCCTTTTGTGTGATTCTCTTTATTAATGATTGTAGATTTCTGTTAATCAGCATTTAATGAGATGTGTTATGCTCAGAGCAGTTCTTATGCAGCTATGAGATTGTTTTTATGGTAAAATATCCCGTGGTTAGGTTTAGTTTTTGTGGGGGTATTCTAATGGGTAGGTTTTAGGTTTGTAGGTGTAAGAAGTCTAGTTAGTTGTAAATATTAATGGTGTTTGTTAGAGACCCTTCCCCTGACACTGTTTCCGGTAACTGAAAACCCTCTATCCTGCAATATCATCTTGCCACTGCCAGTTAAACACACTGCACTTTTTACTTTTTACTAAATACATGACACTTTTTTACATATTATAAATAATACCAATGTTATAAAAGTTTACGAAGTAGTCCATTAACTTCAAATTTACTACTAAAAGACATCAAAGTAAATTTATAAAAATTGATTTCGTCACCTGAACAAAGAAGAAGAATCATGAAGAAACGTCAACGAAATCAAAGATCGAAGCTAACTACAAAAAAAACTTTAATTTCATTTGGAGCATGAACAACCCCAGACTAAGCTATATACAGACAGAGCTCCTGATGACAGCTCCAATGGGAGCTCTTGGAAGCCGTGGTGGCCACTACGCTGTTGTTCTGCCAGCACGCCGCCAGGCTAGTGCGATGAGGCTGACAAACATTGATTTTCACAGCAGTGAGGGCTGGCAAACCAACTTTAAAAAAAAATTGCCCTCTCAAACTTTAGCTAATGTAACTTAATCGAGTAACATCAATGAGCATGAGAATCAAATTTTAAAGACATAACATGCTTCTTAATAATCATAATCGTTGTCATAATCCGACCGACACTTGTTTAACATGGTTCTCTTATAATTTTCTTTAACCCCCCTCCCCCAACTAAAGGGATGAAAGTGAAAGGGAGTAAGTAGGAAGTGAATTGGGGAAGAGGGGAACGAGTGAGAACATAGAAGCTTCGTCAATGGAGCACAGTGAGCTCTCGTGCAAAGCTTCCTGTGTATCCAAGGAAAGTGTTTTGTATAATTGTCAACAATATATTATTATAACTGAAGATTGCAATATAAGATACTTAGGTCAAGAATTTATAAATGTTTTTATGAGAGGAAGATTAAATAATGTATTAGAATTTGGTAAAGATATCAGTTATGGTAACAATAGTAATCACAACATTTTAATCTAACATTGTTGATAGTAGTAGAATTCCATCCGTGCCATAAGGGAGCAATAAAAATATGGGAGAGCTACAAGACAGTCTAATATGGGACAACTTATCACAAATTGAACACCTTTGAGTTTCTCGTTACATGCCACTCCATTTTTGTGTTGAAATACCTGAAACACCCCTATTCAACCTCCAATTTTAAGTCACGTGATATGTGCATTTTTGCATGTTTAAGGGCTTCTGTTGAGAAATTGCACAAGTCCTGAAATGCAAAAACCCATCAACTATACAATTTGCATCGGGTCTCAGAAAGCAAAATACCACAATCTGTACTTTGCGACGCCAAACAAACAGATTTCATTTTCTTATGAAGCCAAATGACGGATTTGAGTTTTAACACCTTCTGCCGTTCTTGATCCTGTCGAAGGTGTTAAGGAATGACCCTTTGCACCTATGCAAAAAATAAAAACCCTGATTTGAATTCAAAATTTTGACTAAATACATATGTAGCACTTAAATTATCACAATAGAGGCGAGGAGAATGAGGCAGCTCAATACAAATTTCTTTGAGGAGGTTCTGAACCCATAGAACTTCAGTGCTTGCGTTGGCAAGTGCACGATACTCGGCCTCAGTGGAGGATCTAGAAACAGATTTCTGAAGAGCAGATTTCCAAGAAATAATGTTGGGGCCAAAACAAAGAACATATGCAGTAGTAGATCTACCCGACGTGGAGGGTCAGCCCCAATCAGCATCAGCGAAGGCCGTGAGTCCTAAGTTGTGACCACCTCGAAGAAAGAGACCGTGGTAGGGGGTCCTTTAAGATATCGGAGTATATGTTTTGCAGCCTCCCAATGTGAAGCTACTGGTCCATGCAAATATTGAGAGAGTCGGTTAACCGCAAAGGAAACATCAGGTCGAGTAAGGCTGAGATATTGGAGTAGACCAAGAAGGCGACGATAATCAGAGATACCATTTGCGGTGGCGGGATCGGGTAATGGAAGTTTCTCAGTAGCAGGCATAGGTGTAGAAACTGGTTTAGCACCATCCATATGAAACTGAGACAAGATGTCCAGAATGTATTAAGATTGAGATTAAAACATTCCAGGGCCCGTGGAGATAACTTCAATGCTAAGAAAATGACTAACAGGTCCCAAATCCTTCAAGGGAAACCGGTTAGAGAGCATGGAGATAAAATGAGTAATAAACTCATCATTGTTGCCAGTAAGAACAATGTCATCATCATACACAAGAAAATATAATTGTACTCCACCAGATGCATGGATAAATAGACTCGAATCGGCCTTAGATTTGATAAAGCCAAACTAAAGGAGAAACTGTGATAATTCGATGTACCACGCATGAGCGGCTTGTTTGAGCCCGTAGAGAGCTTTGCGCAACCGACACACGTGAGACGGGTGGTTTGGATCAGAGTACCCTGGTGGTTGATCTAAAAAGACCGTTTCATGTAAGGTGCCATTCAAGAACACATTATTAACATCAAGTTGTCGGACTTGCCATCTTCGATATAATGCTAATGTGAGAATGATTTGTACCGTGGCCGACTTCATAACTGGACTAAATATCTCCGAATAGTCACGACCAGCCTCTTGAGAGTACCCTTTGGCTACCAAGCGAGCTTTGTATCGATCAACCGTACCATCCGATGTTTGCTTAACACGAAACATCCATTTGCAACCAACCGTAGAGTGCTTCTCCGGCGGAACAAGATCCCATGTATGATTCCGAAGCAAGGCAGTGTACTCTTCATCCATGGATTTCATCCATAATGGATCCTTGTGTGGTTGGGCAATAGTTTTGGGTTCCTTGGAAGATGGTATGGGGTGGACAATGGTGAAATTCACAAAGTTTGGTCCACAAAACTTGGGATTGGGATTACGAGCATGAATGGAAGCGGGATGGGAAGGTTGTGGTGGCTGTTCGGAAGAGAATGGTTGTTGGGAATCTGACTGGATAGGTGATGAGGATACTGACGAGCTTGAGACGAAGTTCGGCGATGAAGGATCAGGTTGTGCAAGTTCACTCAAGACATTAGAAGTTGTATGAGGAGATGAATTAGTAGAGAAAGTTTGTGGTGGGAGTTGGAGGTGATTGAGGCAGAGCCAAGTTGGAAGGAGGTGAGGAGTAGGCTGTATAGTACCGGACTTGGGTGGAATTGATATAGTAGAGAGTAAAGTGGTGTAGGGAAAACGTGAGGTACAAACCGCAAATGTCGAGACACATAAACACGATTTCGAATAGGGTCAAGACATTTATAAGAAGATTGAGACATTGAATATCCCAGATTAATGCAAGATATGGAGCGTGGCTGTAATTTGTGACTAGTGTATGGTCGTAACCATGGAAAACATAGATACCCAAATGGTTGCAATTTATTATAATTGGGTTCGAGATGAAACAAGGCTTTGTAGGGTGAAGAATTATTAAGCAGGGGCGTTGGCATTTGGTTAATAAGGTAAACGGCTGTTTGAAAAGCATGAGGCTAGTATGATAGTGGCAGAGAGGTACTATGTAATAGGGAGAGTCCGATTTCAACAACATGGTGATGTCTTCTTTCAGTCGTACCGTTATGTTCAGGGGTATAGGGAGGTAGGGAGGAGATGTTAGATGTGAAATGCCATGTAAATTAAGAGTTGGAAGTAACTTGACAAATTCCCCCCCCCCCCCCCCCCCCCCCCCCCCCCATTGTCAGAAAAGAGTGAAATAATGGACCGGTTAAATACTCCAAACATCAGAATAAATTAGCTCAAGTGGTTGGGAACTAGCCAAGGAGTTATGGGAAAAAGGAAATTTATGACTTTTATTGATATTGCAAGAAGTACAATAAAAATCACGAATGAAACTATGATTGACATGGTTCTGACTTCTACTCAACATAAGAGATAACACTTTATTAGATGGATGACCCAAACAATGGTGCATCTTAGAAACAAAGGACAAGCTAAGAGAATTGAGTTGCGGCGGACTCGACATAGGTGCATAATAAACCCCATTGACATTCTCACCCCACATTAGAGGAGTCCCCGTAACCTGATCCTTAACAAGAAAAAAAATCGGAAAAAATTCAACAGAAACGGAGTTAATATGGCATAACTTCGAAATGGAAATTAGGTTGGTACGGAGTTGAGGAACACATAAGACATTGGCTAGTGACAGGGGACGAGATGTAGTGGTCAGTGTAGTGTTCCCAATATGAGATATGGGAAGAGACTTAATATTACCCAAGCGGATCTTGTCGGGGCCATCATAAACAGAAAAGTCATGCATCGAAGAGACACCGGAGGTAGCATGATGGGATGCACCACTATCGAACATCCACGAAGAAGATCCAGGAGCAGGATTGGGATTCACTTGAGTGCTCACAACACCATTGATCGTATGAGACGACATTGGATAGTTGTTCTCTCGTAAGAACCGAGCCAGTTTGCGACATTCGCGAACCACATGGCCTGAAAATTGGCAAAATTGACAAACTGGACTAGACCGAGTGTTGCCATTATGTGGTTTGTGTTGCTGATCGCGACCCCGAGAAGGATTAAACTCCCGAGTAGATCCAAAATTTGGTTCACGGGTATAACCTCCATTCATTGAGGCGTGTTGCATAGCATTGGATGTTGATAAAAGTGACATTGTGGATGCTTCCAAGTTTTTCAACAAGCGTTCATGATCCGATAGAATTTTGGATAATTCCACCATAGATGTGGTTGTGTTCCGAACACGTAGGGCAGAGACAATAGAATGATAATCATCACCGAGTTGGTTTAAGATGGATATCAGTAAACCATTATCAGACACAGGGGAGTTTGCGAGTGCAAGTTCAGATGCAATGTGTTGCATGTCTTTCAGATATTTTGAAATGGAGCGATTGCCACGAGGATTGCAGGACAATTTACTTTTGAGAGAAAGGATGCGGCCAGGAGAGGCACTAGCATAACTTTGAGTGAGGATGACCCAGGCATCACGAGCGGTAGCAGAGGAAATGAGTGGTTGGACGGATTTTGTACAGCTTCCAAGTAGAGCACTAAATAAGAATCTGATCCTGACGATACCAAATCAGATAGCAAGGATTTGGACTCTTGTTTGCAGCATCGGTGAAGGCGGACGGGGTGGTGAGGGTGTCGTTAATGTAATCGGACAGACCCAATCCAATCTATGTGGCTTTAAATTGTCGACGCCATACCGGAAAGTTGGATGCAGTGAGCTTGATGGGGAAATTTTGTGGGTGCGTTGAGTTGGATAATTAGAGTAGTTGCTGTGATTTCCATTGCAGTGAACATAATTGATGAAAAGGTTTTGGAAGGATCACGTAAAAATTACGTTCGACTTGATATCATATAAAGTGAGGTAACTTGTATTTCATTTAATGAATAATTAGTTATATATACATGAGTATTTATAGATATAAACACCTAACGGAATAAGTTATCTTAGAATTGTTAGAATTCTAATAGGTAATTGATAATAACAAATTAAACGATTATTATTATCTAATTATATAATGATAATATACGTAGTTATCCTTTACCGTCGATACCAACATGTTGGCAACGTTCAACGTTGTTAAAAGTAGGTAGTCGAAGTCGCACATGAATCTTGGTCATATGGAATGATCGTGGTTGGTCCCTAAGAAGTTGTTAATTGCCACTTTTCCAATATTGAAATTTTGTTATGATGAGATCTAATCATGTGAGTTTCCCTAGCATTTTTATATTTACAATATGATCTTACATACTCGATCATACACCAGCTCATAAACATTTGCATTAATTATTAATTCTTGATGTAGAAAAGTTTCCAACATTTAAATGACTTAAAATCAGAAAAAGCACTAGTTATAGAATGGTAAGCTCACACACGATGAACACACACTTGATCATGAAATAAATTCCACCAAACGAATCAATTTCTTCCTTCCCTATAAGAAATGAGCTAAATGTAATATTTCTTCCAAACTAGCTTGTAAAATTGATCTCTTAATTGTTTCAATTCCCTTCCAACTTGAAAGGATCATCAATGGAAGACACGATCATTCTTTACTCTTCCCATGAGCACCTAGATTGCACGTTGGAACTCGCACATTTCATCACCAAGCACCACCCTAACATCTCCATCACACTCATCAGCACCGCCCCCGATTCTTCAGTAACCATGACTCCTACCGTTACATACCACCGCCTCCCCTCGATCACCCTTCCCCCGGACTTCCCCACCGGTCCTAGCAGATCCTTTGAAATTCCACGCCTCTACAACCCTTACTTGCGCGAAGCACTCAAGGAAATTTCCAAGAAATCAAGAATACGCGCTTTTGTTATCGATTTCTTCTGCAATTCAGCTTTTGAAGTTTCAACAAGTCTGGAAATACCAACTTACTTCCACCTAAGTGGCGGTGGGTTCGGCTTGTGTGCTTTCCTCTACTTACCTACCGTCCATGAAACTGTTCCTGGAAACCTGGGGGACTTCAACGATTTTATCGATGTTCCAGGCGGACCACCTCTGCACTCGTTGGATTTTCCGGAAGAGCAGCACGTTCGTAAGAATAACATTTACTTGGATTTTGTAGACACTGCTCGGAATATGAGGAAATCAGATGGCATTCTGGTGAACGCATTTGATGCGCTAGAATATCGAGCTAAGGAAGCTCTATCGAACGGGTTATGCGTCCCTGACGGTCCAACTCCGCCTGTCTACTTCATTGCTCCGCTAGTTACCAACACAAGCAGTAGGAACATCAACCGAGACAATGACTGTTTGCGGTGGCTCGATTTGCAACCGAGCAGGAGCGTGATCTTCCTCTGCTTCGGAAGATGGGGATTCTTCTCAGCTAAGCAGTTGCACGAAATTGCAATTGGATTGGAAAATAGTGGCCATAGATTTCTATGGTCCGTACGTAGTCCGCCCGAATTACGATCGAACGAGGATCCAGACATTGATACTTTGTTACCAGAAGGCTTCCTGGAGAGGACTAAAGGCAGGGGGTTTGTGATCAAGTCATGGGCGCCACAAAAGGAAGTACTAAGTCATGACGCGGTAGGTGGATTCGTGACTCACTGCGGTAGGAACTCGATCCTGGAGGCAGTGTGGTTTGGAGTGCCAATGATTGGTTGGCCAATATATGCGGAGCAAAGGATGAACCGTGTGACATTGGTTGAGGAAATGCGGCTGGGGTTGAAGTTGGAGGAGGCTGAGGATAGGTTAGTGAAGGCGGAGGAGCTGGAGCGACGAGTGAAGGAGCTGATGGGACCCGTGACGGGCAGAGCCATGAGACAGCGGGCCAAGGAAATGAAAGTTTCGGCGGAGGCTTCAGTTAGAGAAGGTGGTTCCGTGGTTGTTGCGTTGGGGAAATTTATCGAGTCAGTGTTTCGCTGAAAGACTTGTTTGATTCTAATCTAAGAATTTCTTACCAAAGAATTAAACTGTACTGGTGCAGTGTGATAATCTAAAACATGGTAAGATTGTTTATGTAACACTCTTTTCATATTTAAATAAAACATACTACTAGCTAGTATAATGTATCAGGATGTTTACTCTTAATAATTCGTGCTTATGTTAACATCTAATCTATTACATTTCGTTCAACTGTAGTTATCAAAACAATTACACTAAATGCCTATTTGGTATAAAAAATTATGGTTTGAATCCATTTGAATAGTGAAGAATTAATGAATAATAATTAATTACAGTTGTTAGAATTAGTATTTGATATAAAATTATAATTGTACAATAAAGAATTAATCTCTGACCGGAAGTTTGTGACTGGAGCTCCAAGGAAAGTTATAAGCATTTCTTTTTACTGTTTTCCTAGTATACATTCGACAATTTTTACCTCAACAAAATAATTTATTTTTTATTTTTACTAATCTAATAACTTTAAATATAATATAAATTTACAATAAGCTAGCTTTTTTTGTTTGTTGAACGTTTGAATCTACTTTAAATTATATTTCTGTAATAAAAATAATATGAGGATGTAAAAAATTTTGAGCAATTTTTATGAGAGTCTCAAGTCTCTACCGATTCAAATATAGAATGAGGTATTTTTATTTTTTGGTCAACTACTTAAAATTTCAAATTGATTTTTGTTCAATTACAATCATAGTCATGAATTAATAATGGTTGAATTAATAACATGAAAGTCAATGTCAACATTTAACATGTGTCTCCGGCCAAGCTCAGGTTGATTGACTTTCATCCACCACATAGTTAATGACCTTACTTAGATTGTGTTCTCTTCAACTGAAAATCATTTCAGTTCAGTTCAGTTCAGTTTAATCTAGTTCAGCTCGGCTTAGTTATAATTTATACCTTAGTACAGTCCAGTTCAGTTCAGTTAAGTTAAGTTAAATTCAGTTCAGTTCAGTTCAGTAAATTTCAGTTGAAGAGAACACAGCCTTATCCGGTCTGTAAGGATCTTAGAGATAATCTTGTACAGGGTAGTGCAGCATGAGATAGGCCTCATTTCTTTTGTACAATTCACGACTTTGTATAATCTCTCATTCTCAAAGAAATCATATATAGCAACAAGGACATCCAATTTGATCACTGACCATGCAACTTTGAAGAATTGGGCATTAAATTCATTGATACCAGGGGCTTTTGTATTACGATACCTTGTAGAGCCTCTCAAACCTCATTCTCAGTCAACTTTCGATTAAGTTCAAGTCGTTCCTACCGATTTAGCTGCTTGGCGCCTCAATGTCGATTCCATCTAGCCGAGTCGACTTTGTACCAACAAGAGCCGTGTAGAACTACAGTACATCATTCTCTATTGCCCTTTGTTCTGTCAAAATCATTCCCTCGATCGCAATCAGTTTCTTAAGGACAACTTGTTGATTCTTATCCTTGACAACGGCATGAAAGAAAGCATTATTTTCATCCTCCACACGTAGCCAGTGAACCTTCTCTTTTTGTGCCATAAGTATCATTCCACTTTACCACCTCAACCATAGCTTGTTCGACTCTATCAATCCGCCCCACTTCGTACCGGTCGAGGAGGAGATCTTCTTGACATAAATAGGGGACCCGTGGATGATAATAGGTGATTTTAACAATGTACTATATTATGATGATAGAATAGAAGGACATTGTGTGGTGGCGGCGGAGTTTCGGGATCTGGCGAATATGATGGATACTACATGATTAACCGAGAAGGACATGATTGGAGACCACTTCACATGGTCAGATAGGCATATCTACTCACACATTGATCGCACCATCTGCAACCCTGAGTGGTTCAAAAAAATTGATGTTATGATACTTAAGGTTCTGGAGCCTGGGGTATTTGATCACACCCCATTATATATGCAAATGGAGGTGGTGAATAGAGCGAGAAACCACCAATTCCGATTCATAAATAGCATTGCTACCCATGATCAGTTCCTTGAGATTGTACGTGCAAATTGGAGGCTCAACGGTACGGGACAGCATATATATATATATATATAT
>JAYMSP010002400.1:0-24549 GCA_036897095.1 Plantago elongata
TATGGTGATAAAAAAACTATCTATGAAATTGAAAATGTATTGCTTGCTACGGAGAAAGAAAAGAATGAACTCGCCCAGAAAGTATTAACATTGTCAGCAGAGATATCTTCAGGAAAGGAGAAATTGCTTCGCTTGCAAGCAGATTTTGAAAATTATAGGAAAAGATCAGAGAAAGAGCAATTGAATTCTAGGAGTAATGCCCAAGGTGAAGTGATTGAAAGCCTCTTGCCCATGGTTGACAGTTTTGAAAGAGCCAAGCAGCACCTCAAGCTGGAGACTGAGAGGGAAAAGAAGATTGACACTAGTTACCAAGGAATATATAAGCAGTTGGTAGAGATTATGCGGAGATTGCGGGTGGCTGCTGTCCCAACCGTGGGGAAGCCGTTCGATCCTTCGGTAAGACCAACCTTTTCTAGATCATTGCTCTTTTTGTGTGTTACGTGTTAATGGGTTCATACCAGATAGAAACTTTTTTCGTTCCTTTTGTTTTTCTTCATTTTTGGTTCTTGACTTGGGGGTACAGTTGCCTGAAGGAACTGGTGCATGGTTGGGTTGGTATGGGATAACGTATCAAATACCAATATTATTTCATTATTCAATGTCAGGGGTTCTTCTGTGCCGAAGAAAATTAGTAATAATCTCTATATAAATTGAATTACTTGCTCCGAGTTTTGCATTCTGACAAATGACAATACCTCATACGACGGAAAAGTTAATGAGAAACTTGTGCAGTCAAATGTTTTGCTACAATGTTCACTATGGAACAACTTCAGTTACTAGAGATTTTGATAATTATGCTATCAGGGGTCAGATTTTGCTAATTTGATGGTTTTTATAATAGCCAATAGTTTCATGGAAATTTTCCAGCCGAAGAATCAGTCTCTCACTTTAAGCTAATGATATTAACATAAATGATAGAAAACATGGTCTGGCTAAGGGAGGATTTTTACAGTGTTTCTTTTCCTAATACTCTGTCCTGATTAGTAGATGCTGACTTGGTTCAAATTGATCCAGTATTATTTAATATCTTGTTTCATTTTAAATGTTGGTTCTAGTTGCTGATGGAAGTTCTTGGCATAAGTTCTGTTTCACCTTTCGGACAATCTTAGCTTCATCTCTTTAGTAAAGGCACTGTTGCTATTGGCAAAGAAACAATGAATTCTTCTATTATTTCTGAAAGATGAGGAGGAAAATCAACACATATGTTACCTTTGCAGGAGTTGGCAACTCTTATCTACTTTACTAGAAATGACTACTTGATCTGCTAGAATTCAACTAATTAACCTGATAATGTCCTACGAAGCACAATTCCGGCCTACTGCTTTATCTTCTTTTCGTTTATTAAACCACTGTTTTACACTGTACTAGGTTAAGGTTTTCAACCACGTTGGTTCACAGTGACTTGTTAATCAACAGACTAAGCTAAACAACAGAAAGTACAATGGCCAACATCCTCACATGTCATTTGTGGTAGTCACTTCATCACCATAGCTACTCACTCTTAGTTTGTATCCATCAGCATTCATGATGATGATGAGCATCATAATGCAGAAGATTCTATATGATTCAAGACCTTGTTTATATGCATTTGTGCATTTCCTGTCTGATTTAGAGGTGAATTATTTATAGTCTGGCTATCTAGCTAAATCATATTCTGGCCGTTGTACAGAAACACGAAGCTATTGCAAGGGAAGAATCGGAAGAGTACAATGAAGGAATTGTAACCCAAGAACTTTGCAGGGGTTTTTATCTTGGAGACCGCCTGTTAAGACCTGCCATGGTCAAGGTTTCATCTGGACCAGGGAAAAAGAAACCTCATCCAGCATCTGGAGCCACTTCGGTTACTGGGGCTGATAACTTATAGTAGGAATGTGCTTCATTATTGATAGGGTCCATTTCTTCATTGATATACCTCGTTATTTTGTCTTTAGTCTTCTGTGAGGATCTTGAGAAAACAAAAAAAAGACTCCGTCCATTTCGCTTTCTTGAGATGAAATGTGGGTTAGAACGCAGAAATCAGAAGCAAGGTGATTTACCTGCTCTGGAAGCTGGATGCATTATCTGGTGTCTGTCACAATTTACAAACATGTTTGTGCACTTTCAAGACCAAAAGGCCCAAAGGGTGAGAGGAAGCAACACAAAGAAATTGTATTAACGATTTTGATTTGTATTAAGGCCGGCATCAGTGTCTTAACCTTCTGTTCTCTTAGGTTTGATGAGTATCGGATCTGTTGGTGAGCTGATATTCTCGTTACCCCCTCATGAAAATGAATATTAACATCTTTTACTAAATCTTGGTTCTTCTTGGTTTTTTAGAAAGGGAGCATGCAGACAAGTCACTGAGTGGTTTGCATGTCATCATGTATTTTCTAGTCTGGTGTTTTACCTTGAGTTGGCTAATGGCTATGGTTTATAAATCCCTGACATCATAACTTGCAGTGTAAAATGATTGGAAAAATTAAATGGTAATATCCTGTCACTTTTTCATGAAGTTCAAAGATATCTAGCAAGTGCCATTAGAAGAATACGAAAAAAGAACATAAACCCCAGGCACACTGAAGATATATACTAGAAGAGCACATAAGGGCTTCATCGACAACAGTCGGAATTGAAGAAATCATTAACCTAATAACCCAAGTAAGGTAGCAGCAAACAAGCCTCCTCAGAGAGTGAGTAAGGTAGGCAGCAAACAAGCCTCCTCAGAGAGTGATGTTTAGAATCAACATGAGTTTATAAGGCAACGCACTTTTGGGGCTAGACTATTTCAACTCCTGAGCGAGCCCCTGGTTGCAGATTAAAGATCTTCTCCACTGGTGATCCAGTACCGGGATCTTGTGGTTGAACTATGCAAAAGCGGAAGATTGCATATACTAAAAGTTGAATTGCACCCAAACCACAGCCAAATCCGTTGGGAATCTGTAAAAGAAAGGAAACAAGAACGAAACGTTTAGTTTGAGGAAGGGTAATGTTCATTTCTTCACATCTTATTTCAGGACAGTTGCACCCAGTGATCACCATCAATCTTAACAAATACTGGTACATAAACAGACATTTTACTCAGGTAGGCATAGAATGCACTTACAGTAAGAAAGAGGTCCTTTCCAAGAAGTCCAAAGATGAACCAACAAGTTCCACACAGGAATCCGAAAAATGACAGATAGAATGGCATGAATTCCACGCTTTTAGTCTTGTAGACCATTGTCTGCATTTGTTTGCATCAGAACTCATTAGAAAGGATTTACAAAGTACAGAACATCACTCGATTAAGGTTTCAGTTGTGTTACTTGAATACTTCCCTATTCAATATCATTTCTAACTTCCTGTTCTATAATTTTAACTACATGATCGAAAATCACAGACTCTTTTGCCTTGAAATTAAAAATAAACTAGTTAAGAATCTTGAAGTACTACTATATACTAAAAACTCAATAACCAGATAGATTCACTTGTATATATACATGTATAGAGATTAACAGCAAGAAACAGAAGTTACTATCACGTATTTTCCCAAGGCGAGAGACTTACGATGACTGTCAAAGGTGAACCATACATAATTATGGAGAAGACACCTGCTGCGATGCCACAGAAAACCTTCCTGTCATTGCCATGGAGAGCAAAGAAGGAAACGAATGCAACAACAGTGAAGAAAGTGAGGACCAGAGCAAGTAGTCCCACAATCTTGCCCTTCTCCTTCCTTGATGCATATATGATGAAGATTACTACATAAACTGACTCAATCACAGCTCCAGTTCCATTTATAGTCGATACTAACAGGTTGTTAGGCGACACAAAAGGCAGGCCATACCTGTTGAATTCATCACACAAGAGACAATATTACATTCATCAATCAGCAGAGATGCTATTTTATTCTCACTAAATGACACACCACATGAAATTTCTTCGTGTTTCATGCTCAACAAGGCACTTGGAAGCACTTCATATGTACTTACAATCAGACTGTTTATATACGCAATGACATGTTTCAAGGAGAGCACATAGGTTCGAGAACACTTCGTGAAGTAGTCTATCATATCAACATAGCGGAGAACAAACACAGCTCAAACATAATGCTATCATTGTTCTACAAATACAAACAGATACATCAAGGTAAACACACAGTAATTGCAGCTGAAAACATGATACTATTATCATTTTCAACAAATAAACACCAAACAAACGCAACTCAAACGCAACTCAATCATGCTATCATTGTTTTACAAACGAAAGCAGATACATCTAGATAACAAATGCTTCATGAGCAGATAGGTTCGAGAACGCTTCACGAAGTAGTCTATCAACACAATACAGAACAAAAGTAGCTCAAACATAATGCTATCACTGTTCTAGAAACAAATACAGATACATCAAGGTAAATACAGAGTAATCACAGCTCAAAACCGATACATCCGGAAGAAATGCAGCTATTGAAAAGCACTAACCATAGGTGAAGCAGGCAGTTGGCCAAAGTTACCACATACGGAATTCCAGAAAAATGCTCAGTCGAGCGTCTGTCGACGATTGTTCTGAAGGTAGGCCTGTCATGTAAAGTAAATCAGAAAAAAGGAACAAAAACACAGCGATTCCAACAACAACAACAAGTTCAACATCACAAGCCTATCGCATAATGAAAACCGATCGTTCACTTCATTAATCGAGAAAAAAGGAAAATCGTACGAAAACGAAGCAATAATAACTCACACAGGCGATAAGAAGAGGAACAGAGCAAGTGCACCTCCTGCAAAAATCGAAACACAATCGCCATAAGAATCGAATCGGAACTACATTAACTCGCAAAAGCTCGCAATAGAGAAACTGACCGAGAATTCCAAAAAGCAAATGCAGAATTTGGTCCATATTGTCACTCACAAAAACTCAACTGCTTGGCTTTTTCCCCAAGTTGTGAAGTTGAGCGTCTGAGTTTATGTAGAGAAAAGAATTTTATTCGAAAAGTTGGTATTAAAATTGTTGGTACGGGTTGATGAATGAGGTGATGGGAGCAGAGCAGAATTGAAACTCTGTTTGTGTGTAACGGGTCATAGTACATTTTGATTCCAAATTAAGTGTACAGAATCAGAGAGAGGCAGCGTGTTGTGTGTTTGTGTGTTGTGTGACGAGTGAATTGCATTTTGCTCTACTAATGTGGCCACCGATTTTTGCACTTTGACGACCTGTGATCGCCGTGATTTTTTTTCATTTTTTATTTTTTATTTTTTTATTTTTTTATAATTATATTAATACGAATATTGAAAATTTGGAGCGAAAGTAGACGTTTTTATTGAAAATACGAGTTGAATAGTGAAACAGTACAAAATACGAACATATACGAACAAATTGTTACATTTAATGTCTGAGAAAATATATTTTCACTAGTCTGCTTTTGTAGATATCGAAAAAATATACACAACGGTATAATTTTTATATTTTTTAAATAATAAAATAATAAGAAAAATAAGAAAAACAAAAAAAAGGAACAAAAACAGATAACTCGATCGGTCGCTGAACAACCGATCGAGTTACTCCTTCCCACAATTGATTGGCAACCATCCCACAATTGATTGGCAACCATGCCACAGTGCTACAAAATCGGTCGTGGCGCAGTCCAAGGACCACGACCGATATGCACGATTGCATCACCGTGTGCAGTCTAACTCATGGTCCACTTAAATTTTGCCGGTTTTCCAATTTGCATATTTAGATCCCTTTTTCGTATTTTAATTCATGTAATATACGTATTTAGTCCCTTAAAATGCCGTTTAGTTTAGAGTGTTTTGTGGTGGTATTTCAAACATACCCCATAAAATACTATATTTGCTTGCATAAATTTGATATATCACAGCCGGTAAAAAAACGAAATCATTAAATACTGAAATCTCAAGCCCGCACGATTTGTACTTCGAAATACCATATAGAATAACCTTCCTAGAATGGGTTATTGGGATATGATATTTTGATCACCAGATATTCTTATCAGTATTTATGAATTTGACCCTGAATTAAATTTATCAGAGATTCAGAATCAGAGACGGTCTGAATAAGAAAATAATCGGAAACGATCTTCTTCACACCTTTCTTCTTTCTTCCAGTTAGACGTCAGAGCACAGTCGTCGCCAAGAAAACTGTTACTGACTTCGTACAATAAGTCGATAAGTCAGAATGTATAATTTTCTGGGCAAAATTTATTGTGTCCTGTTTGATTTAATTTCATTTTTTTCCAGAACCATAGATTTTCATTATGTTCTACTCCCTCCGTCCCGCTAGGAACGAAATATTTAGAGAAAAACATAATTTTTAAGAAAATATGTAGTATGTGATTAAGAATGAATTTGAGAAAATATATGTGGTGTGGAAAATGAGTTGTATTGTGAAGTTATTACTAAAAATGAAAAAAATATTTTATTTATAACGGAACGATCAAAATAAAAAAGTATTTCGTTTGTAATGGAACGAAGGAGTACCTTCTATACTTTATTTGTTCCAATTTGTTCGGATCATGTCCAGTGGTAATGTTGATTTCAATTATTTAGCTTCCGACTCTGTTCTTTAAAGCACATGGAATTCATAATCTTAAATCAGTTTTGTAATTACTCCCTTAGTTCTTACTCCCTTAGTTCCGGAGAACTTCATATATTTATCACTTTTATTCAATTTATAAAACTTAATACATTATAAAAAACAAAAGTTTACACACCGCTAATAAATACTTTCTCCGCCCCAGAACAAATGACCTTATTAACTTTATTCGGCCAACATCATCAAATGTAATAAGTACTTAGTAAATATCGTAAAATATTACGTAGACTAGCATAAATGTAATATTTAAATTTATCATGCAAATGTTGAATACATTAGATTTAAGTTCGAAGAATATTTTGATATAGAATTACAGATATTCGAGATTATAATGGTTGTGATTGGACAAACCACGGTTCCAGCTAGCCAGACGGGCCATAGATTATCCACCAAAATACTTCAAACTAGATTACTTCCAAAACTCTATTTTGTAAATATATAATCAGATGAAAGCTTAAAGTATGAAAATATAGACGCCATAACTACCAAAAAGATTTAGCTATTTTCTTATTTTCCATTCATAGTCTTACAGCAAAAGCTCAGAAACATGTCAGCAAAACCCATTTAAACGCATGTATTAAGCGAGTTGGCCAATATAGGCCATCCGAATTCCTCCTTAAACCTTGATCTTGAAGCTTTGCACCGCTTGCCGATCATAAATGACTCAGGTACCAAGCACCTAATAACATCACTTGTCACTTTTCTTGGAGCGACTCTTCCCAACTCGTTTGCCCCTTTTCGCAGAAGACCCGCTTCCAGAGTTGATAGAAGCTGGTTGGGAAGTATTAGAAGGCATATGATGCCGCCCAGTGGTCCAAGCAGGGAACCCAACAGCAGGAGTTCTGCAAATTTTCGGTACATAATGTCAAACCACTTTTGAGTATTTGGTTGGAGTCACAAAGAGGACTTGTTGAAGAAGATAATAATATACAATGGCACTTGCATTTGGCATTAACTTTAGATAATTCAGCAATTGACTAGCAAGCAAATGATGGATAACATAGTTAGGCACAGTCTCAACAATAGCAGCATTAGCAGATGCTACAAAAATATACAGAACTAGTAACCTGACAAACCCTAACAGAGCAGTTTTACCCGGAGACTATGAAATGGATAATTCTTTTGACAAACTAATACGCAAAATGTGGCCCGTTATCAAATAGTCAACAGTGGTTGGAACAACAAATAGAGAATAGAACATTGATACTTAAGAGAAACAAAAGGTAAAACGGAATAAGAACAGAAAGGTAGTATGAGGCCCTTACCCAGCAAGAGCACAGCAGACTCCTGCTTGGACACTGAAGCATCAAACACCTTACTATTATGCAATGAAAACCGTAATGCTTGATTCTCAGCAAGACAGCACTGGAGCAAATGTCCAAGCCTCCTGCATTCTGCTTCAAAGTACTTGCTCTTCATCTCAAGATCATGGACGTACAACTTCTTCCTTTCCCGTGATCGCATAGCTGCATCCTTGTTCCTCAATTTCCTAGCGTATCATAATAAGAAAAAATTAGCTCCTCTGTGAAATTCAACTCACTCCTTAGTCCTCACATCTATGAGCACTCAAGTCCAGGTAGAGACACATGAAGCCAAACGACCAATGCATCAACTCAAACATACCTTTAGTGCTTCTAAGTTTCTATAGACAACAATCAATACAAACTATTTTATGCAAATTGAAAATAAAATTCTCGAGGGTACACTACACTATTATCGCCTGAGGACGAAATTAATTCTCCCAACATTCACATATCCGTCACTATTTGGTTGCTTACACTTCCTTCATTTTGGTCGAATCACAATCATTCATGCTCACAGTTACTAGTTTCTACTATAGTACTATTGCCTAGCTTCTACAATTTATTTCTAGATTCAAGTCAAATGCTCAATCCACTTATCTAACCAGGTATCGTAAACTATACAGATAAATTACAGTGTAAAAAACCAAAAGCAAATTCAGCCTTCCAATCACAGCAATTTACAACAAATGCACAGAATAAGAAACAATCAAGCTTCAATTCCCCCTTCTAAACACATCAATCTACGCTTCAAGCCTTCAAATCATCGATAATCTACAAATGCACATAGGACACAGCAATTCGCACCAAATTGAGCTACTACGAAAGGAGAAACAAATCAGAGCAACTACCTTTTCCGTTGCTTATCAGCTGGATCTGCGCTATCGTCATCATCATCCTCCACACTACCATCACCACCAGCGTTAGCCTCCACCACATCTAAACCACCTTCATCTTTCTGCACCACGTCCGAATCAGAACTCAATGACGAATCCTTGGGAGGAGGATCGCAGAATAACACGCCATCATTCACAGGGAACTGATCTATGTCATCAATTGAAAGATCACAGCCCGAATCCGGCAAGGTATCCACCGGATCGGCAAGCCAGTCGCAGTTCAGTTCATCGATGTTGTTGAGCAGGTAGTCCAAATCGATTAAATCATCTCCCTGAGAGGCGAAATCGGTCATCGGTGGAGATTTTGGAGATGGGAGTTTTAGGTTACTTACAGAGCAAGAGAAGGAGAATTATGAAGATTTGAACAAGAGAACAGAGACTATTATATTGATGAATATTTACAACTGAAGACCGTAGAGGAAAGGGGCAGGAAACGAGGGTTTATAAAGTGGGGTAACGATACACGCGGCAGTTTTGGGTGACAACGTCATTGGACCAATCAAATTCAAGGATCTTTTTTATTTTTTCTACTTTCTCAAATAGTAGGAGAATATAATACACTACAAAACACATCACGCCCTATTTATTATAACGCTTGAGCAGTCATCTCCCACTCAAATCGAAGATTTTATAAAAAGTAATTAATTTTCATTGAAAAAGAAAAGTCTATACCAATCAGTCACTTAATTACCTATCTAATTATAAATTTAATCGATTAAAACTATCAAAGTTATTTTTTAATTATAATATACTTTTATTAGTCACACGATTATAAATCCTTTGACATAAAAATCAAACTGTAATAAAAAAATTTAATCACATTTTACTAATTATATAATCCCTTCTTTTTTTTACATTGTCTTCTTTTAACACCATTGTTAAAATTTGAAACTATTCCTCGCAGGTCTGCATTTTGACTAAACCCATTTACAAAATTGACGAATAATAATTCAATTAGAGTTGAATTCTAATTTTGTTTATCTACACAATTGTGATATAGAAATTAAATTAGAGTAACAGGCGGAGAGAAACACAAAAAAAATGGTGAAAGTAAATTCAATTTTAACTCAGACGGTCAGACTAATATGACTCTTGAGCCAGCTCGATTTTAATTCATAGTCTTGACTAGGGTTGAGCATCAGTCCAAGCCCGGACCGAACCGAACCGGACCGATTTTAAGGCATTTTCTAATATTAAGGACCGGACCTAAATTGGCTCGGTCCAGAATTTCCATTGCAAAAGGAAAGTCTATACCAATCAGTCACTTAATTACCTATCTAATCATAAATTTAATCGATTAAAACTATAAAAATTATTTTTTAATTATAATAAACTTTTATTTGTCACACGATTATAAATCCTTTGACATAAAAATCAAATTGTAATAAAAAAAATTAATCAAATTTTACTAATTATATCATCCCTTTCTATTTGTACATTGTCTTCTTTTACACCATTGTTAAAATTTGAAACTATTCCTTGCAGGTCTGCATTTGACTAAACCAAATTACAAAATTGACGAATAATAATTCAATTAGAGTTGAATTCTAATTTTGTTTATCTACGCAATTGTGATGTAGAAATTAATTTAGAGTAACAGGCGGAGAGAAACAAAAAAAAATGGTGAAAGTAAATTCAATTTTAACTCAGACAGTCGTCAGACCAATATGACTTTTGAGCCAACTCGGTTTTAATTCATAGTCTTGACTATGGCTGAGCATCAGTCCAAGTCCGGACTGAACCGAGCCGGACCGATATGGCCCAGAACGATTTTAAGGCATTTTCTAATACCGAGGACCGGACCTAAATTGACTCGGTCCAGAATTTCCATTGAAAAAGGAAAGTCTATACCAATCAGTCACTTAATTACCTATCTAATTATAAATTTAATCGATTAAAACTATAAAAATTATTTTTTTAATTATAATATACTTTTATTTGTCACACTATTATAAATCCTTTGACATAAAAATCAAATTGTAATAAAAAATTTCAATCAAATTTTATTAATTATATAATCCCTTTCTTTTTTACACTGTCTTCTTTTACACCATTGTTAAAATTTGAAACTATTCCTTGCAGCCTGCAGGTTTGCATTTTGACTAAACCAAATTACAAAATTGACGAATAATAATTCAATTAGAGTTGATTCTAATGTTGTTTATCTACGCAATTATGATATAGAAATTAATTTAGAGTAACAGACGGAGAGAAACAAAAAAAAATGGTGAAAGCAAATTCAATTTTAACTCAGACGGTCAAACCAATATGACTCTTGAGCCAGCTCGGTTTTAATTCATAGTCTTGACTAGGGCTGAGCATCAGTCTAGACCCAGACCGATTTTAAGGCATTATCTAATACCGAGGACCAGACCTAAATTGGTTCGGTCCAGGCCCGGACCGAACCGAAATAATCGGTATAGTCCGGGCTTGGACCGAGCCGGCCCGGATTTTTACAACAAAAAAAAATTCGAAAAAATTAAAAATAGAAAAATGGTCATCAACATCAGAGACATTCGTCATAATTGTGTACAACTGAAATAGAGGCGGAGCAGTGCAAAAAGATCGAGGCTGCGGCGAAAATAAACACTTAATCAAGGCCGTGAGATGTGAAAGGAGGGTTGTGAGGTGAATGGAAGCGCACGAGAGGTAGCGGGAGGCAACGGCGGAATGGATTGTGGCACCGACACGAATGTCAATATACTGGACTAGAATTCCAATCTAACAACGAGAGGTGGAGAGTGGGGGCGAGATGGAGGAGGCAGCGCGCTGCGTGCGAGTGGTGGAGGGAGGCGAAGAGGAGCCCAGAGGTAGAGGGAGGCGATGTGGTGGTGGAGGGCGGACGCGAGATGGAGGAGGCAGTGAGTGGTGGAGGGAGGCGGAGAGGAGCCCAGAGGTGGAGGGAGGCGATGTGGTGGTGAAGGGCGGACGCGAGATGGAGGAGGCAGTGAGTGGTGGAGGGAGGCGGAGAGGAGCCCAGAGGTAGAGGGAGGCGATGTGGTGGTGGAGGGCGGGCGCGAGATGGAGGAGACAGCTCGAGTGGTGGAGGGAGGCGGAGAGGAGCCCAATGGTGGCTGGAGGCAACGTGGTGGTGGAGGGTGGTGGAGAGATTTTTAGGGCTGGGTTGCAATTTGAGATGGATGAGAGACTTTGGGGGCTAGGGTTTTGAAGGTGTGTTGAGAGGAAATTGAATTTTCCTATTTTGTACAATCTTCAGTCCTGGTCGGTCCGACACGCAATTTTTCGGTATTTGACCCGGACCAAACCGAGGACCGAGAAATGCAAACTTACAATACCGAAGACCGGACCTAGTCGATTTAGGGCCGGTCCAAGGCTTAATTTTTCGGTCTGGTTAAGGCCGGTATTTCGGTCCGTTTCCGTTTCTGCTCACCCCTAGTCTTGACTTTTCTCTTCATCTTTCTTGCTCTTGGTTTTCATCAATGAATCTCCGAAATAACATTCTATTGTACAGCTAGCGACTACTGCAACAACCATCAACGCACAAAATGACCATCACATAGACTTGTAGTAACTTGTTTCTTGACAAGAGTACAAGAAGACACAAGACTTCAAGTATATTGAAAACTGGGGTGCTTAGAAACTGCTCACATACATCCCAGGTATAGAAAGAACAGCACCATTTCAAACCTCAGGAACAAAATGTTAGCAGGAAAGCAACGACTCAAACATTCAAATTCCAGAGCATTGTAACATTATGCAACAAATGATCAGATCTACGTGAGTGAACCATGCTTGTTCAGTGGAAGCATACACGCCCCAGGTTCCATTAAATACAGAGATTCATCTAGGAATGGAGTACCAAACAAGAAATACAAGTAATATGTATAAGAGTTAGTACAGAAATAAGCTGCTATGCCAAAAACTACAGAACCTACTACCATTTCAAAAAAGTTGCTGGTGGAATCCAAGGTTTTAAGCAGAGAAGGAAAAAGGTCCAGCAAACAACAGGCAGAAGGTACCCTGATCTCCACAGCCGCAGGCTCTATCTGTAGAACACAACAAAGGGGGCAAATTTATTACCTCGGACTAAAACACACACACGCACATACAAATCTAAAGTTTTGACCAGCTGTAACACTGGACGAATGAAATAATAATGAAACGGCAAAAGAATTCTCCTAACACTAGTTTTCTGCAAAGTGCAAATGCTAATTATTTTATCCAAAAAGACAGGGAAAGAAGTTTCTTATGGTCAAGCCACAAATGCATGTCACTGACAAATTAATTAACTTGAGAACATTAAAAAAGGATGGACATATTTGCATCTTGTGCAATAACATACAAGTTGATAGACAAGTAACCACATATTTAAGAGAAAGAGCAATCAAGAAAAGGCACGAGTCCTTACTTAGAGAATCCCATGTTTCGCACAAAATGTACACCAAAACCAAACCAATAAATCATACCACCATTAAACAATACCAAAATATGACTAGTGTATAAGATAATCAACATTATTATGAATATAAGGTCATTACGTACTTTACTGATTGCAAAACAGGTTCCCTGGAGAAGGTTGGTCATTCATTCTTATCAATTGCCGTCTTCAGCTCCCTCCTTGATGTCAATAGTGAAGCTGTACTCCTGGTCACAGCCTAAATAAGAATCGCACATGAAATAGAGTGTATATGACTTCTTTCCAGGTTCGACAGGAGCAGTAAAGTCAAGCTTGACCCTGGACTTCCTCTGGAGCGCTACTCTCTTAATAGCAAGCAGCTGGTTGGTCTTAGTATCACCAACTACCAGCCACCATCCTTCTTCTTTTGACTTAGGATACCTAGGGGCATCAACAGGTCCCACCTCAGTCCTACCTTCAAGATCCCGTTCAAGACTTACGTGCACGCTAATATCTTCTCCAGCCAGCACATTATCAATACCTGGCACTTCATAGTTCAACTCTATGTTTGGAAACCGGTTACAAAATCTAGCAATGTCCATCAACTGGGAATCTGGCATTTGCAGTAGCTCCCGCCTTTCATCATCTTCCATTTCCACTAAATCGAAAACAGTCTCAATACTCTTAGGATTTTCTTGGCACCTCTTGGCCAGATCCTTTGTGAAGTGCGGCAGTTGAAGGAGCATGGAATCACGCTCCCACATTCCTTGTGTTACCATCTGACTTACTTCCATGGCAAGAAGTGCCAAGCTAAGCCATCCACTACTGGAAATAACATCAACCATGGCCTGAAGCAGCCTGCTAGCATTGATGAGCACCTCTTGTTGATCAGAAGCCAAATTTCCAGCAATAGCCTGCCTGGAGAAATGAGCTTGCAGCAGTGCATTTGCCTTAATATGTGGATCAGTATAATTGGGACTGTCAAAAGAGAAGCGGAGATGATTAATCAACTTGCGGATCAGCTCTTCCTCGCCAGGTCTTATTGGAAGCAGTTCATACTCCGACGCTGAAGATAAAATCTCCAGAAGACCCTTCAATTTCGTTTTAGAAGTAAGAGAGGAGCTAAAACGCTCTATTGTTGTGTAACTGATATAGTAATAAGAAGCAATCATGCCAAGATTCAATGGCGACAACAAAATATCGTCCTCAACTGCCAAACATTTACTTTCTTCTAGAGCACTGATTGTGTTCTCGACAAGATCTGACAAATGATCAGATAGATGCCTGTGACTGACACCCTGAAGATTATAATAGTTTGGATTCTGAGTGAGCCTTCTGTACATGAATGTCCAAGTAAGGTAGTCCACTGCCTCCTGCTTATTTTGGATAACCCCTACAACAACTTCCGCATTTATATTATCATGCAGATAATGATGCAAGTGGCTCTCCACTGGCAATGCTTCATAGAGGAACTTCATATAATAGCCTTTACGGGGTGCATGGCACAGGATGACACATTTTCCCGAGTTATCAACAAGAGGCCGACTGGCATGACCCATCATCTGTAATAAATCAGTAACTGGGTAATCAGTGTGGGCATTCTCCCTGCCATCATAATATTGTGTTCCCATAACCACAACCAGATGTGCAGATAGTGAGACCCCCCAGCACATTGAACTGCTTATCACGCAAACTTGAACACATCCAGTTTCAAAAAGCGTCTTAACAATATCCTGATCTGCACTAGTCAGCCCCTCGTGCAAGTAACCAACACCATACTGAATTGTTTCCTTCAACATAGGTTCCTTGATCTTGCTCACAATAGGCTCCAGCTCTTCAGCAGATTGCAATAAGAACATTGGTTTCTCATCGCTGTCCAAGCTTGAGTAAGTCATCAGATCCACAGCAGTCAGACGGGCATGCTTCCTGGTAGGCACAAACACAATTGCAGGCTTTGAATTCTTGGCATGTTTTACAATAGCAGTGTAGGTGGGCTTCGTCATGGCTTGCATCCTTGCTTCAAAATTGGCAATGTCAACACCTTGGATGTGAATTTCCAAAGGAACAGGTCTCACAACAGGAGAGAAATTGAAAAGTCCATGAGACGTTGCCCCGATCCATTCTCCCAGGTCCTTAGAATTAGCAAGTGAAGTTGACAGGGCCACTATACGGATTTTATTTTCCAGCTGACTAGCTATGTAACGCATCCTGGAAACAATAACTTCCAGGACAGGACCACCTTGGCCACCAATCAAATGGAGCTCGTCAATGATAAAGAGACTCACCTGCTGAACATGCTTCCGCTGTTTCCACCTCCGAGATAAAGCATCCCATTTCTCAGGAGTGGTAATAATTATTTGACCTTTCTCAAGAAGTTTCAAGTCAGTTGATGTTTCTCCAGTCAACTCAACCACTCTCATTCCAAGACCATCTCCAAACTTTCTCTTCCAGTCATTATATCTTTCCTTTGCCAGGGCTTCAATAGGAGCAACATAGACAGCACGCATAACACTGTCAGGTCCATTTTGATGATTTCTCAGAATGGCAAACTCAGAACATATTGTCTTCCCACTACCAGTTGGAGCAGCAACCAATACATTGTCATCTGAGTTGTACAGAATGGTGAAAACCTGGGTCTGAACAGGATTAAAATGCTTGAATTGTTGATAAAGTGCCTCATACGCAGGGTTTCTCAATGCGGTTACTGGAAGAGGTTGCAAATCCAGCAACTCTGTTGGGGGTGGATATTTTTCGGGTAAAATCAGGTGCCTAAAAGAAACAGGGTGCACAAACTGTGCACCAAGCCATCTGTCAGAGATGACATTAATGAAGTATTGAGGAGGTAATGGTTCGTGTATGGGAACGGTAAAACTCAGAGTGTGATCTTCACCAATGTACTGCTTCTTCAACATGAAGTACTCGTGATGAAGAATTTGCTCCCCATCATTATCCTCCACAATTACCCAGAAGGGCTCCACATATCCATGGACCTTGTCATCCCACTCAAAGTCTGGTGTAATGGTGAGTTCGACCTTCAAGATAGAGCGAGTGATTGGCTGAACTTGAGCATCCAGAATAAGTTTTGGGAACTGATGAATATACTTATAGACAGTTCTGCCCATTTTAGGATAATGGATGAGTTCTCCAATCTCTTGTGAGGTAAGATCATAATACCTTTCCCACGCTAAATCTTTCTTTTCCAGTTTATTCAAGATCTCACTAAGAATATTGAACTGGCGGAGAGGTGTCTGCACACTCCACATTCTCTTGCCAATCATTTTGCACAATTTCAAAGCCTTCTCTGCAAGCTGGGCCCATCCCCTCTTCAGAATTATCTCAAAAAGTGCTCGCATCAGACGTCCAGCACTCTGCACAGGAATAACATGGATATAAATTAGTATATTATCAGATAGAGTGCAAATTATTGGTCAGATACTACATTTAGATGGTATATATTTTACCTGAGTGATGAAAACCATGTCAGACGTCAGCGAAAGTCCTTCAAGCTTTAACTGTGAAATATAGGCCTGTAGTAATACATTGATCTTAGCACTAGGCTCCTCCAGACTCTCTTTCACTGGAATAGGAACCTTTTCCAAGAGTTTAGCTAGTTCTAGCTTCTCATCCTGCCTCACAGTCACGTATTTAAACTCTTCACTGAGTGAAAATAGCCGACATAGCTCAATATCACCCATGGTTGGCTTCAAGTGTTCATTGAAAGTTGAAATAGTCCCATGAGTAATATAATAATAGCTAGCTATACGGCCCAAGTCAGCAACCTGGAAATATCCACTTTTCTTATCATACTTCACCAGATTATTCTTGTCCAGTAGTGTAGCTGCTGAATGGATCTGAGACATCAAAACCAAAAATAAGAATCCAAAGAACCAGGACTAACAATGATAAGGCAAAAGTCCAAAAATATGCATGTATATCAAGATGGAAAATGTACTGGTGAAATTTCTATGACTAGCACATGCAAGCATTATATGACCACGGTCATGAAAAAGATAGAGAGATGCAGTAAAATCATTAACGAGCAGGAGTATGTATGGTGCTTACCAGATCAGCTCTTCTCTCCTCCAACGTTGGATCTCTCTCCCTAATATCTTCTGCCATACCATAAAGAGTGGGATTTCTGATCATCCGGACGACAAGGTAAGTGTACAAAAGCCATTTGCAAGCCTCTCTAGCATTTTGAACAGTTCCAAGCACAATTTCAGCATTCAACTGATCGGCCAATTTAGATATGAACTGGCTTTCAATGGGAAGCTGCTGGTTCATCAAGGACAGATAGTACTGGAGTTCACTGTGTCCAGTTATAATTATGCCTTCACCATATGTGTCGTACTGGGGTCTTCCAGCACGACCAAGCATCTGCATGACATCCAGAGGGCTTAATTCAGTCCATGCTCCTTTCTCTGGATTGTAGATCTGGGTGCCCTTGATAATCACCGTATGAGCAGGCAAGTTGACACCCCAGGCAAGGGTAGCTGTAGAAACCAATACTTGCACATGCCCATCAGCAAAAAGCTCTTCCACAATTTGTCTGTCAGCTCTAACCATACCAGCATGATGAATGGCAAATCCATACGGTAACAGGTCCTTCAAATCGTTGCTCTTCACCAGGTCTGTTTGACTTTGAAGGATTTCCCTGCTTGCACTGTCCTCTCTTAAGAATCTACTAAGAGTATCATTGGCAAGAGCAGAATCCCGGATGGCACGACCTGTTTTGGTCGTCTCCTTCCTTGAGTGCACAAAAATAAGCACTTGATGTTTTCCAGCATTAGCTATCACTTTCTCATAGCATACATCGTTCATAAGTTGAAACCTCTGCAGAGGCTTCTTTACCGTTATACCGATATACTGTTGAGCCAGAGGTACAGGCCTGTAGCTGTTATCAAAATGGAATAGACCCTTCTTCAAATCTACTCGTAAAAATGTAGCAACATCCTCATAGTTGGGAAGTGTAGCGGATAATCCAACCAGACGAATGTGCTCTTTGGTAGTTTCAATCTGTCTAACAGTTCTTGCAATAATACTTTCCAGTACTGGGCCTCTGTTATCATGCAGAAGGTGAATTTCATCAATAATTAGAAGCTTCACATGCTGTGTATACGTCCGATCACCTGATTTTCTCGTGATAATATCCCACTTCTCAGGGGTTGTCACAATGATCTGAACTTCTTCAATTTGCTGACGGGTCAAATTTTGATCCCCACTCAGCTCCTTAACCTTCACACCATAATGCTCCAGGCGTTTGGAAAGATTGCCAACCACCTCAGCAACCAAGGCTTTCATAGGCGCAACATAGACAATCTTGTAATCATTATGATTAATTGATCTATCATCATTCATATTCAGTCCTATCTGCTGAAGTATGGTTAGCATAGCAACATTTGTTTTCCCAGCCCCAGTGGGAGCACATAACAAGAGATTATCAGCAGTGAATAGTGCAGATGGATAAACCTTACTCTGCACCCTGTTCAACTGGCTCATTCCACTGAAAGCTAGTTGTGCCCATTCAGGTAACTCAGAAATTTTAACAAGTTTCTCATCAGAACCTAAAGGCCTTGGCTTCAGAGCTGGCACATGAACTTCCTCATAGCCCTTTGTATGATTTCTATAAGAACCCTCGGGAAGCTGGCATCTCCTGTTTGCATTCAACAGAGCACCTTCGCGAAATGCAAGGCTATCAAGATCTAGCAACTGCCTCTGCCCATTCAACCAATCACTATCAGGATCCCTGTCTATGAGTCCACGGAGCTCAATATCACCATCTACAGTCGTTCCATCTTTCAATCGCCTTGCCTCCTCTCGAATACTTTTCTCCACATTCTTCTGCCTCTCTTTTGCAGTAGCTCGAGTAGCATGTAACTGTTCCAAAATGGCTGCATGGTCCGGTCCAAGTACCTTCATCTCCTCTTCAATCTCCTTTCTCTGGTTCTCATCCTCAGCCCTAGCCAGGCGGGTACACCACACTACTTTCAATCGATTCCGCAACAAATACTTCACCAGACTAAAATGTTCAAACTGTAGATGCACTAATAGATTGTGCTCAACCACACCTTCATCACCGCCTTCAGCAAGAATTTTAAGGATCTCTTCAGCAAGTGTCTGACTCTGCTGCGGATCAATATTCTGGCCATACGCATGTGATATCTTCCTCTGAAGCCAATATGCATCAATGTCTTGAACATTTAATGTCATTCCTGCATTAGCTTCTTGCTCATCATCATCATCTATACCACCCATCTGCATACCATTAGCATGGCCTGTTTCAGTTAAATCATCCTCGTCTTCCTCTTCCTCCGGTACCATATCCAGATCACTCTCTTCCTCTTCCTCCTCATTCTCCTCAAACTCAACGGCAACTCCAACATCATCATCAAGGCCTTCGCCTCCATTAACAGCATCATCATCCCCATCGCCACTAGCAACAAAATAATCAGTGATCAGCCTGCCATACGCGACCAGCTGATCAAAAGTAGTGCTGGAAATTGGGTTTAAGAGATTCTCAATTTCCTTCTTCTTCTCTGGATTCTTAAGATTATCATTTTTAAGCACAGCCAGAATCTCATCTGCAGCACCACTAACAATACTAAGAGGCTGCCCGCCAAGTTGCTGCTGGATAATATTCAGCATCACTTCATACGCAGCTCGTGTCTCATTAGTCTTAGGCTGGTACACCCCTTCGTCAGAGGAAGTAAGAACACTCTCCTCCTGGAGACGTCTCCTTTTGCTCTTGGGAGGAGCCCCATCAAATACAGGCTCTCGTTTCTTCTTATTTTTCGACTTCTCAAGTTTCTCCGTCAACTCCGGAGGCTTGTCCCTGAGAGCTTTGTCCCCAAAATTCCTCGGGTCAATCTTCCCATATAGTGTCTCCGGCTCCCCAGTTGGCTCATGTGTATCACGAGGGCGGGAGTCAGTAGTGAGGACAAGACTCGAGTTCGATTTATACTCATACTGCTTGAACCTAGCATGGGCCTCAGCTCCACCACCAGAGTGAGACATTAAGCCCAATCACCGGACAAGATCCCTGAAACAGCACCAGATATGCAATCAATCAGTAAACCGTAAAATCCTAGCAAAACCCTAGGTTCAACAGCTAATCAAGTGCTGGGAAACTAAACAGTGCGGCTACAAACTCACAGGTCACAACAATAACTAGCTGCAATATGAAATTGCAATGCGGAAATCAAATCGAATAGAATCATAGAAACGCTTGGCCAATAAACTAGGTTAATAGAAAGCATGAATGAATCAAAAACTCACCCCAGAAAGAGATACAGATGTGTCCAATGAGATTTTGTCCAATGCTACCTGCGAAAATAGGGGTATGTGTTCGCGATTGGAACTTTGGTACTGGTATTTTCCAGAGAGCTATGGTTACCGGGAGGAACGATACGACTCTCAGTGAACGCTGGAACGGGTTGTGTATGCGTTTGTGAATTTCGAAGACATTCTAAGCAACTCACGAAATTGCCTATTATATATTTTTGTTAAATCCTTAAATAATTTTAATTTATTAAAAAATAAAGGTAAGAGTTAGTATTGAATTAGTTTATTAATTCCTTATAAACTTCATTCTCTTATATAAATAAATGTTTGTACACTCTTTTTTATCAGATCAGAATAAACCCTTATTCTCTTCTCTCTATTAACCAGTGTATTAAAAAACAAGACCGGACATCGAACTGGACGACCAATAATGATTCAATCGGTCGAATCGAGCAAACCATTTATTGACTCGGTGTGCAGCCACAAATATACATATTTAATTTCCTCTCAGTTTTATATAAAATGTTTGAGTTTGTATATACTCATTTTTAATATGAGATTATATATCTTTTAACAATTCTATTTGTACACCACTTTATTTTATTATAAGTATTCTATGAAGAATGATTGTTTAAAATTAAAAAAAAAGAATTCTCAAAAAGTATTTTCTCTTAACACAACTAGTATATGTGTGTACGTTATACATGCATACATTAAATAAATATATTCATTATAATTTATAATTTTAAGAAACTGTGTTATACTTCACTCATATGATAAGTGAAATCATTTTCTTTGCTATAAAATAACATGTAAAAAGCAATTTAAATATGTAAATACTAAATACTTATTATTTGTTATTGTAAATTAACTTTGTTGTTATAAATTATGATTATTAATAGAAAACAAAAATCTTAAACCTCTCAACATTAATACTTTGGAAAAAATCAAGAAAAAAATCGGATGAGCAACCATAAGTTAAGAAAATTTTAATACTACGTATATATAGTAAAATAAACTTGAAAAAATATTAGGGTTTTCTTAAATTTTAGAGCTAAAGCAAGTAAAAGTGTGTGAGTGTCAACCATTAGTCAAAATTAAAAAGGTAAATGTGGAAAGAAATTTTTATGTAACAATTGTTTCACACTAGTTTGCTTTTAGAATAGTAGAGATATTGTTCAACCAACTGAAACCTTAAATTTATATATTGTCGTGTCGTACGAATAAGTGAAGGGAAAAAAAATCCTAAGCGAAAAAAAGAAGAAGAGAATGGCTACGCTGATCCATGCACCGAACTGCTCCACCCAATTATTCCCGTCACAAGTTATGCCGATCTGCCAATTTGTTTGTTACTACAAGCATCATCAGAAGAAACGAATTGAACCGATCGAAAAAGGAAGTAAGAAATAAATGGGAACCGGAAGTCCATAATGCATATCCGGATAGATCACGAATTCACGATGCCATTAACCCATTACACCAATCTCATTAAGTCTTATATTATATTTAATTACATATATTCATTTGAGGCGGTAATTTTTTTTTATACAACAGAGTAAATATTATAAGTTTTTAAACATTATTTCAACACTGACCGATTTCAGTACATTAGTTCAACAAACATGGAATTTTAATACTTCAATCAATTTGACGACTATACTGTCGGAACTCGAAATTGTAATTTTCTCGATAATTTTAGTATACGGACCGAATTTTCGTAATAAAGCAAAAACAAAATAAAAATTGATACGTGTCACGATTCTGTTCGTTCCGACTTGTATTTTTTAAAATTAATTTAAAATTTATTTTTAAATTATAAAAAAATCAGAAAAAATTCTAAAAATAATATTTTATTTTTTAAATTATATGTGAATATAATAAAAAATTTAAAAAAAATTATATTCTTCTTCCTTGATGGAATGGAGCTTCCATGAAAGCTCCAAGCTCAAGCTTTCATGGTGAAATTGGAAATTTTGACATCCACCACCCTCAACCTTCACCTACCACCCCGGCCTTCTTGTCCTCCCATTTCTGGCAGCTACCACCCACCACCTACACAGTGGAGCTATAGGCATGAGTTGGTTTCTGGTGTTGGTGTTGGCATTGGCGTTCTTTGCATAGAGCAAATCAAACCCTTCCTCAAAATACCACCCCTTTATCTGTATTAAAATATTACTTAATTGTACAAATTATACTATTATAAATCGCTCATCTGAAGATAGTCGAACATAGTTATTTGTAGTATAAGAATACCTAGACAAATTGGACAAAAATTAATTAAATTAAAATTAATAATTTTTTTAATAAGGAGAAGAGATTAAGGAACTGATTGGTATAGAATTTGAGTGGACTTTTTCAATTAAAATTGAATTTTTTGTGTACAAAATGTTTGATTTGAGTAGGAGATTACCGCTCCAGCAGTATAAAAAATAGGGCCTAAATTGTCTTAATAATCACTCTTCTACTGTTTAGCATTCAAATAAATTGGTGTTGCATTTTTAAGATTGTGATGGTTATTAAATTGTTTATAGAATGAGTCAGTCTTGTGAGAGACTCCTACATTTTGAAAAGTCCCGAAAATCACACTTAATTGGTAAAATTGACAATTATACCTTTTTTTCGCAACTTGGCTTATGATTTTTCGCGAATCTTTTGACCCGGATTCATTAAAAACGGGTCACGTAAAAACTAGACAATACAGTATAATGTAAAAAACTAAACAATAGTGTAAATTTAATATCATGTAAAAATTAGACAATTTCTTTTATAAACTAGACAATATAATATAAAAATTAGATAATATAATGAAAAAACTAGACAATATAGAATATACCAAATGAAATTTTTGTACAAAAAATAATATTAAACAGGAATGTTTAGAAAACTAGAAAATATAGTTACAAAACTAGACAATATGTTGTATAAACTAGACAATACATACTAAAAATTGGACGGTTCAACACAAATATACAACATAAAAGATATAACATGAAAAACTAGACAAATATTGATAAAAATTAAAATACATGATATTTATATAAAAATTAGATAATATGTGATGAAAACTGGGGGTCTCTCCAAACTCTCTAAATGTAAGGGTACTTTTATGAGACTTAAACTGTCCACCACAGTGACGGTTGTGAATTGGTCGTGAAGGGTGGTCGCCAATATTTTTTTTAATTTTTATTTATAGTTATATTAATGTGAATATTGAAAATTTTAAGGAAAAATGACGTTTTTATTAAAAATACGAGTAGAATATTGCAATAGTATAAAATATAAACGTATACGAACAAAGGTGACATTTAATGAATAAGAAAATATATCTTCACTGGTCTCATTTTGTAGATATCGAAAAAATATAAACGACAATATAAATTTATATATTTTTTTAATTTCAAATTAAATAAATATATTAAAAAAGAAATAAAAAAGGGGTTGGACTCCACATGGCCCAACCCCAAAAATAAAAACTCGACCGATCGAGTTGCGGAGCAGTATCGGCTACGGACTCACGGTGGACAAGTTTAGTATTATAGAATATGGTATAGTCTTAAGTTGCAAAACCAGAAAAGAAAATTTATAAAATTAAACTCAGAGAAAATTAAACCTAAATCTTTAGCCAAATAATATGGTTCTTCGTCATCCTCTCATATTACAACAAACATATTTGGGGGGATTGTGCAAACCTCCGTTTATTGTTTGCACAATCCACATCAATATATCGAAATCGATTCTTTTTTGTTTACGAATTGGTCCTCTCTTATGTGCTTTGTTTATTGCAGGCTAGGGACTCATACAAAAAGGGGTACAATGTTACATGACAAGAACACAATAGACGGTGAACTCTCTGAGTCTGAGCCACGGAGAAGATCTTTCTGTCCAAGTTTGAAATAATAACCTACCTTTTCTGACTATGAGCCCTATAACTTTGTAACAGAGACCGTCTGGTGAGATACTCCAATATTTTAAAGAGATCTGAAAGTCCGCTCTAAATAATAAAATTAGACAATTATATATGTTTTTGCAACTTGATTTTAGATGATTTTCTGCAGATCTTTTGACCCGAATTCATTAAAAACGGATCAAGTAAAAACTAGACAATATAATATAAAACTAAACAATAGTGTAAATTCAATATTAT